>VYZT01056760.1:0-32131 GCA_013400735.1 Pomatostomus ruficeps | reverse complement strand
GCCAAATTCAAACCCTGCAGTGCTCCCCTACTGGATGTTGTACCCTCCCCCCACCCCTTTGTGTCTGTATTTATGTAACTGTAATCCCCATGCCAGTGCTTCCCTGGCACAACCCCAGTTCCAAATAAACCATCTGGGAAGCCCCTCCACTCGCCTCTCCTTCTTCGGCACGCCTGGAACATCAATGGGCTGGGTGAAACCTTGCAGGAACTTCGCCAGCCTACCCGTGCCTTGGAGCAGCCCGGCAGCCCCTGAAACTGTGGACGGACGCTCGGTGCCCCCACCAAAATGCACCACAGCAAGTTTTCAGAGAATGGGACTAACAGTGCAATATTCCTAAGGATCTTCCCACAAATAAGTGATATAGGAAGAATGCAAACACTCTATGTAGGTCTTCTTCTGACAGAGGCTGAGAAACTCTTATGAAAGCCATAACCTTTAGGCTACTGTAAATTTGAGGAGAGAAATGTGTTGTTCTATGCTGTTAGAACTGTTTCACATTACATGGATAAATGAATTATTTATTGGATGAAAAAAGAGGGATGCAACAGAAGCAACTGTGACATGTGTTCTGTTCTCCTGTGTTCTAGCAGCAGTGTTGTGTGATTTAAAATGGTGACACAGGCTTAACTTTTCTCTAAGGCTGTGAAGCATACATCTCCTCAATAGTGGTTTTAATCTAGTATTTTCAGGAAATTTTATATTAATTTCCCTTAATTTTGAATAGAAAAGATATTTAATAAAACTATCCATACCCTAACCATGAATAGTTCCTAACAATTTGACTTAAAATATGCTTTCTCTTTCTTGTCAATAGATACATAAAAATGTCATGGAAAGGGAATCACTTGCAAGTTTAGCCTGGAGTAAAGGATGCTCAGGAGAGGTCTTGTCATTCTCTACTCCTACCTGAAAGGAGGTTGTAGTGATTTGGAGGTCAGTCTCTCTTTCCAGACAACAAGTGACAGGACCTGACAATATATCCTCAAAGTGTGCCAGGGCCAGGCAAGGTTTAGATTGGAGGAAAAGAATCCATTACAGAAAGGGTGGCGAGGCATTGAAATAGGCTCCCTAGGGAAGTGGTGGAATCACCATCCCTGGAACTGTACAAAAAACATATGGATGTGACACTTGGGGATATGCCTTGGAGGTGGATTTAGCAGTGCCAGGTTAATGGTTGACCTCAATTTGTGACCATAGGGCAGGTAGGAGATAATCAAATATTAGAAAGGAGAGAGAACTACAGATAGGAAATTCATTTTCCTGAATGTGTAAGAATAGTAACTGGAAAACCAAAAATGAGATATGAAGAATTAGAAGCAGACATGAATTCCCCTTGGGAGTGATGCAAATAGCGTGAATCTCTTTATCTCTGTGTGTGCTTAATTTATTACTGTTCATGTCTCTTGTATTTGTCTCTTATGCTAAATACCGTTAACATGGTGTCCTGGTTTGGGCCAGGACAGTGTTAATCTTTGCAGTAGCCAGGACTGGGCATGGCTAGGACACAGAGGTTATTCTATACCATGATCTTTACCTTTTGTGCCTCCAGTTCTCCCTTCTGTGCTGTCTCCCAGGGAGAGGGAAGGAGAAGTGAGGGAGTGGCATGTGGTTTAGAGTGGTTTAGTGGGAACACTAAATTGGAAACTACCATTCCTAAACAAGAACAGCTTTATTCGCCACCCAGCATGAGGCACGAAGTGTTGAGGTGACAACAGATGTGCCCAGAGCAGGCTGGAAAGAAATTTGAGCTAAGAATTAGCTGTATTAGGTAATGAGCCATGGGTCACAATGTTGCTTGGACTGCTCGTGTGTGTGGTACCTAACACTGTGTGTATTCCTATCTGTGCAATATGTGCTCCTCATGATGATATTTTTCAGAGCAGGGAGACAAATCAGGATTGCTTTTGTTGCTGTACTGTGTGATACCAGCTTATGACATGAAAATATCAAGGGCAATGAGGGTCATTTGGGCTATGTGTTCCGTGTTGCTCTCTTCCCCCTACCTCAGGTTCTATCTTTGAGAGTCTATTAACAATCATACCCTGTCGGGGGAGGGGGGGGATGGGATTTTCCCCAGATTTTCACCCCCTTTTCCTGCTTCAGTCCTGTTAAAACAGCTTCTGAGGATTTTGCATTTCCCTTGGATGTTAAGGAAAGCACGTGCTTGTTGCTAGGTCTGCCAGATCTCCTCGGTGCAGTCCACACCATGTTTAGAGTTACAAAAGAAAATTTTTAGGAGGGTCTTTTAGAGATATACCCCGAGCGTGGATAGTCTTGAGTGGCATGGAAGATGGGAGAAAATGGGCCAGCTTTTGAAGGACTATTCTGCTCCAATGGTTTGAAAGTTCACCCTTGAACAACTCAGGACCCTGATAACATGGCAGAATATTTGAAAGAAAAATGCTTTTGCAATTCCAGAGATGCATGAAGTTATGCAATGAGCTGGACCTTGGCTACTATTTACCAGACACTGCTCATCAGTAGACAGCACCTTCAGGAGGAATTAGAGGAAAGCAGACCAACAGGCACTATGACCACTAAAACTGCAGCTGAACCAGAGGAACAACCCATTCTATTAGCTGTTGCCCTTAGAAAAAAGAAGAAATTCAAGATCAGATCAGTTCACTTAATGAGGGATGAAAAGGAAGTAGGGCCTTAACAGCATTATTATTTATTTGCTGTTTCCAGTAAATTGTTCTTATCTCAACCTATGATCTTTACCTATTGATCTTCCAATTCTCCTCTCCATTCCACTGCAGTAAGAGTGGGAGGGGGAGGGAGGAGTGAGAGAGCAGTGTCTAGTTTGGAGTGGTTCACTGGGAACACTAAATTGGGGAATACCATTCCTAAACCATGACTCACAGTAACCTGATAGAACAGATCCATGCATTCTGGATATCCTTACAAGGTGATATATCAGATAAGTTTTGCCCCCCCTGAACTAAGTGAATATTTTGACATGGAAGTCAATGAATTCAACATTTCATTGGCCTCCTATCTTCTCTGAGATGCATAACATTAGCCATTTCAACTATATATTATAAAAACACATTCTTATTTAAGATCTGTCCTTTAACTTTCATTCCTTCCTGCCAACAGACTACTATGTGTGGTGGTGCATACTCATTTTCACTTAATGATCAGGAAATTGATTAGGACGCAAAGAATGATAACAAAGTTGGTTAAAAGCTTCCCAACACTCATTTGTAGAAAAAAAGCTTTAAAACTAAATAGGTCTAGCTTGGTTAAGATCTAAGGGAAAGGTGATCTGATAAAATGAAGAAATATCTGATGCTGTCAGCATTTCAAATGAAAATATAAGACTGTTACAGGAAGAATTGGAAAGAATGGTATGAAAATACCCATATGAAAACAATGTTTTGAACTTGACAGAGTAAAATTCAGGCAGTGGATCAGATCAACAACAGACTGAAAATGATGGAAATCCTCAAATATTATGCCTCATTTCATCTTTTCATAACACTGTTCAAAGAAATAACAAGATGGCATTGTTCAGTGTGGAGCTCAAAATGGTGAATTCTAATTTAAGCTTGGTTACTGACTCATAAGAGAAAATGAAGGGATTATTTCCTTCAAGGAAAGAATTCCTAAGTATAACGTGGTGATAATAAAAGTCAATTTACTTTTAGGAATGTAGGGAAGAGAAAGTAGATTTAAAATATGAAGTAAATTTACAAAAATGAAAATGGCATGCGTGTCAGGATTTTCTGACTGTTGTCTAAAGCAGTAATTTGATTTCTTAAAGACATCACAGAATACAGATATTGCAACAGAACACTGACAGTAAAAGTTTTTGAGTTTTACTCTGGAGCAAATTAGAGTTTCAATGTCACTAGAGAAAAATAGAATACATATAAGGAAGTTTTTAACACTGAGTTGTCTCAAAAACAATATATCTATATATACATATACATAAGGTAAAAAATGCAAAATCAAGAGATTAGTCAAATTATTCATAAAGCCTTCAAGGCTCTATGAATATGACAGGCCTTTAAAATTGATATAAACATTATCTAATAATTACAGGTAATTTAAAATAAGGCTGTCATTCTTCCATTCACAAAAAAGAAAATTATTTTTAAAACCTGTATTGCTCAGATTATGTTTCACATTATTTGCTATTGTGACTGCTTTAAGAGTTTTAAAGGATTAATTACTATTAAATTTAGCTTCTTGTAACGGTGGGCTTATATCTGTGATCTGAGGGTCCTGATGGGCTCCCACGAAGGTGCAGTTTGCGGGGTACTGCAGGGCCCGGGGGCTCCCACGGTGGGGCGAGACAGAGCTTTCACATGTGGTCCTGGAGTGTTTCGGATTCCTCGCGGTCTTGAGCTCACAGCGTCCGTCACTGCCTAGCAGCGGTGGCTCCGTAGTGCAGCCGCAGGGTCCTAATGCCACCTTACAGCTTCTGCCGCCTGCACTGCTCCTGGCTTATCCCCTCCCCGTCCCCGTGGTCTCCCAGCTACCTTAGATATAGTCTACTGGCGATTGCAAGAAGGGTCTTCCTTGGCAAACTTCTTAGATGTTTATTGCTGCGTTGTTGGTAATAGCCATGTGGAGAAAGACACTGATGGACACATGCCGTACCCTTTTAAAACCTTAGGGTCTCGCATGACTGAGGGTGACCCATCCCAGGGGAGATAGCGACAGCGCAATGCCCTCTGGGAACTGTAGCCTGAGAATACCGAAAACATGGAGGATTGAAAGGAATCTTGGGAAGGAGAGTTCTTTTCCTTACCAAGGGGCGTGAGCTTAGCACCGTCTCCCCAGTGTGGAGTGCCCTGCTTCCCACAGCTTCTGTAAGTCTCTAAATAATATTCTGCTTTAATTCAGATAAGCATTTCAGAAGACAGGACACAAGTTAATTTCTCTAGTGGTCACTGGGAAACAGCTTCACTAGGTCTGGGTGTGTGCATCCTTGTGATAGTGTCCTGTATGACAAGCATCAGTGAGACAGAAACAGCATTAATTAAACAAAAAAAGCATTAATTAAACAGAAAAAAAAAAAAAAAAAACAACAAAAACCCCCCAAATTTAAGAGAGGGAACATGGCTAGCAATGGGTAAATCTGGCTCTTTAAGCAGACCATCAAGTACAGTAGTGTGTGCTTGCAGACCGGAAAGACAATGGTATCCTGAGCTGCATCCAAAGCAGTGTGGCCAGCAGGTCAAGGAAAGGGTATTATGCCCCTCTACTCTGCTTTGGTGAAATCTCACCTGGAGATCTGTGTCCAGCTCTGGTGTCCTCAGGAAGGACATCCATCTGTTTGAGCAAGTCCAGACAAGGGCCGTGAAAGTGATTAGAATGATGGAACAGCTCTTCTGTAAGGAAAGGGTGAGAGAATTGGGTTTGTTCATCTTGGTCAAGGGTCTGGGTTGACCTAATTGTAGCCTTCAGGCACCTGAAGGGAGCCTACAAGAAAGATGGAGAGAAACTTTTTGCATGGCTGTGTAGTGACAGGACAAGGAGGAATGGCTTTAAATGGAAAGAGAGTAGGTTTAAATTAAATAGAAGGCAGAAATTCTTTACCTTGAGTGGGGTGAGGCACTGGAACACATTGCCCAGGGAAGTGGTGGATGTTCCATCCCAGGATGTGTTCAAGGCCAAATTGGATGAGATTTCAAGCAAGCTGGTCTAGTGGAAGGTATCCCTGCCCATGGCATAGAGATTGGAACTAGATGTTCTTCAAGGGCTCTTACAGATCAGGCTGTTCTATGATTCTATTGGCAAATTTAGTGCAGGGGAACTTGTAGGGTCAGCAGCTATTTGCTCCTTCACTTCTGAATGAACTGAGAATTAACAGTTTCAACAGATGTATTCCTATAAGCAACAAAAAACTATATTCATTTAAACAAGACTTATTTTGAAATTATAAATGTAAACAGTCATATATTTAAGATGGAATATGATGAAAAATATATTGGCTGTCCTGATTTTTTTCCTGACCAGGAAAAAGAATTGAAATTATTTAAAATCAGAATCATTATAAGGTTTATAGCAGCTGAGTTATAAATCTTTCATAACAGGGGAATGGATTTTTGAAAGAAAATTGCACAGGTTTTCTTCCAGAAGTATTTTTGTGAACATCTTCTGAATACATTTCTGTAAAGCCTATCAGAAAATTTATAAGATTCCTATAGAATGAAAAAAAAGTAAAATGAACTGAAAAGTTAAGCTATTTTTTTTTTCATTTTAAGAGTGAATAATGGTCAGATAAAATTAGTTATCAATTGAGATTGCTGAAAAATGAAACAATGATACAGAAGGTTAACCAGGACCACCTGATCAGTTTCTTTCTCCTGCTGTGTATTACACATTACATTTTTTGCGTTTCATGCAGTCATGTCAAAGTCAAGATTGTATCAAAGGCAATATTTGTGTCTGACTAAAAATGTTTGCTATTTAATTTAACTGAAATAATGTTTTTCCATTAATTACCCTCACTGCTTCATATTTGTACCTTATGTCCTTAATGAATTTCCCCAGCTTCATCTTCCATTGATTTTTAGTTAATGTTTCTTTCTTTTCTACACTAAAGAGATCTTTATTAATCACTGTTTTACTTCTAAGGAATACTTAAACAATAATCAAGTAATTTCTTAGTCTTCTTTTCATATGTTGGATTGGCTGAATTTTTAGCTATACTTCTCTGAAGAAAAGGTCTTCTCAGTTGTAAAGAGCAAGGTAAACTTGTTTTCTTGCCAAGATTTGCTTCACCCAATATGCACAGTCCTACAGTGACCCAAATTTGGAGAACAGTTCTTGACAACAATTTCAGTGTAGCTTTCTGTATGAAGAGTAAGCAGGACACTTTTTGTATTTTAACAGCTCTAAAGAGGTCATTATTAGAAAACTGAGCAGTATTTCAGTACTAACAATAATGCTGTAAGGAAGAAAATGTAAACCTTCTTTCCATATACCCAAGTTCCTACTTCATACTCATGCCATGTATAATGCATAGGATTAAAGCAATTTACAAAAAAATGTTTTTATCACTACAATGTAGTTACAGAATGCAATGTGCATCTGTCTCATCATTATGATACTCAATACTTTCTCAGAAATACTTTCTCATATGTCAAGTTATGATGGGTTTAATTATGCAGTAACAATTCTGTTTCTACAGTATGTTATTTAAAAGTATACAGGTTAGTGTGGGATCCAGGTCCTCAGAATAACTGTCCCATTCTGGAAAGTATTTACTGACAAATTTTTTGTTTGAAAATATTAGCACCAGAGATTATTTATTCAGGGTAGTGATTAAAATTTTAGTCAGAGTAGATATTTTACATATACAGGTAACACATAGAATATACTCCATTAATATAATAAAAATATATAATATTATATATATGAAATTTATATCATATTATATATTAATATATAATATTAATCACATTGTCAATGTCAGAGACAAATATTATTAGAAACATTACTACATGATGGTGATTTACATGGATAAACACTTCTGAAAATCATTTGTTAATTCTTTTAATGGAGGCATTGTCTTTATTCTACAGTTTAGTTGTTGAAGGAGAATACCGTTTAGCACTCCTCAGTTAAAAGACTAAAGTACCTTCCTACACTATTCTAATGTGGATGAAGAATTAAGTCATGTTTTTTGGCAGGGTCTATTTTCTGTTATATCAAACTGGCAGGGAGTAATGATATTCTTTTAATTCTTTATCTGTCGAGTCATGCATGTGTATTCCATTAATGTGCCAATACTAGATGTCAGAATAACTGTCCTAAAGTGATGTTATTACCATCTTTGTTGAAGAATATTTAATGCATAGTGTTAGTTTCCAAATGTCAAAGATTTTGGGTACTACCTATTTAATCAATAATTACAACTTAGAGCTAAAAAATTGGAGCAAAAAAGTGTATTGTGTTATTGTCTTGACACCTACAGGGCAGTATATGGCACTAAAAGGCATCAAATAAAGGAAGAGACTGTGTTATCTAATAAAATATTCCCTATAATTAAATAAAGGTATATTCCTCCAGATCTGAGCTATAAAACTCTTTTTTTCTAAGTAATAAATATGGTAAAATGAAACCCATCATATCAAAACTTTCTTTTATATATTTTCATGGAAAATTTCGGGGGAGTGTGAAATTATCATCAAATTCCTTCTTTACATATATCGTCTAAGATAGAAAACTTCACAGAGACTTCACAAATCTGACACTACCTCTCATCCTCATTTACCCTAATGAAGGTGGAGCAATCACCATATCTTGACCTGAAAGAAGGATGAAATGATTGTTGTGGTTTTAGTAGAGGGGAGGGGAGTACCAGTTCTTTCAGCTATGAATCCCTGTTACTTTAGAAGAGCCTTCATTGTACACATCACAAAGTAGCGGCACAATTTTATTCTGGAAGGATCATACTTTCAGTCTCAGCAATGATTTAACAAGGCTTTACAGCCGGTGCACCCACATCCTGCATACCCTGATTGTGTGTGCCCATTGTTAAGACAGTGTTGGAAGGAAGGTTGTCTGTTTTCTACATGACAAATGAACTCAATACAGAAATGCATCCAATTTCAAACTTTCCAATACCTGACCTCTTGTTAGTAAAATCTTGAACCTTCTGCTGTTTTAACAGTGGGGAAACGTATGGAGCAACTACAAGTATTTTATTCTCCTGGTGAAGAAGCACACTTGTTTTGTCAACCAACAATACAAGATAGTGTTTGGAAAGCAGCTCTGTGGATGCCACTGAACCTCTTTTTGGTAGAGCATAAAGTCAAGGACACTTCTGGGACCTTTTTTTTCCACTCACAACTACAATTTTCTTGGCTTATCTGTCTGCCATACTCAGTATTTTCCTATTTTGGCTATTCAAAAGCAGGTCTCGTTCCCCTCTTTTCCCAGTGCATCTGAGAAGCAGATTTGTTTAGAAATTATAAGGATTGGGAAAAAATTTTCAGTTAGAGGTCAAGCATATGTGTTAAAATGGCATAAGTTTTACAAAAGAAGGTAACAGGAATCCTTAGCTATAGAAAGAAAGGCTGTCATCATTCTTCTGCATTTGTGAGAGAGAAATGGCATTGTATATACATTGGGCTAATTCTTACATGCCATTTATCTGTGTACTTTTGTCCACTTTGATAAACCTAGAATGCATGGATGATTTCCTGCCTGAGCCCTTGGGATTAGAAGGTGTTGTTTATTCATTAACTAGGAATAAGTGATTAAAACTCAGCAATTGAGATAATAGTCCAAATTGGGGAATGTTAACCTCTATTAACCTTCATTTTACACTTCCCATACCTTGTCCAAATTGCTTTGATCTTTTGGTAATATTTTATGACAGTCTTTTTGACAATAGGATTTTTCAAATTAAGAAAAGGATAGTTTGTTTATTTGTTCTATTATCCTGTATAATGAAGGAAGTATAGATTCTATTTTACAAGCCAGAACTGAGAAGATACTTTTGCGTGAAAGTGTGTGAAATTAACATAAAACTGAGCTTTCAACAAGTTATTATGAATTAACCATAAAAAAAACCCAAATTGAAACTGTTTTTAAAAATTGTCCATATGATTTATTATGAGATATCACAGAATCTATGAAGCAAAAGTAAAACAGTAGCATTTTTTTATTCTAAACTTCAGACTTCAAAAATCATAACTTATGATTTTATGTAATTTTAGCCAGATGGCATTCCATCAATATGATTCAATAGTGAAATGTTGCATACAACTCCACACTCATGCTAGAAAATTATTTGCATTTTTAGCAGAATGTTTTCATAGAATCATTCAAGTATCCTGAATTGGAAGGGACCCAAGAAGATAATCAAAACTAGCTCCTGGCACTGCACAGGACAGCCCCAGAAATCACACCATGAGCCTGAGAGCATTGTCTGAACACTTCTTGAACTCTGGTAAGGTTGGTGTTGTGACCATTTCCCTCGTGAGTTGACATTGGCTGGACACCCTGTGCCCACCAAACCACTCCCCATCCCAGATGGACAGGAGAGAGAAAATGAGATGGGAAACAACTCATAGGTTGAGATAAAACAGTTTACTAAAGGACAAGCAAAAATTTGCATGCATGTCTGGGTTTTGACACAAAAAAGACTGTAGTGTTTTGACTCTGGCTGGATTCCAGGCACCCACCAAATCCTCTCAAGCATTCCCGTCCACAGCTGGACAGGGGAGAGAAAATATAATGAAAGTTTCGTGAGTTAAGGACTGGGAGAGATCATTCACTAAATACTGTCATGGGCAAAACACATTTCAATTAGAGAAATTAATTGAATTTATTACTAACAAAATGAGAGCAGGCTAATGAGAAGTAAAATAAGACTAAAAATCTGCCCCCCACCACTCCCTCCTTCCCAGCCCTACTTCCTCCCCCTTAGCTGTGCAGGGAAACAAGGAATGGGGGTTACTGTCAGTTCATCACAGGTTGTTGCTCAGGGAGAGGAGTCCATCTCCACCTCTAATGTGGGGTCTCTCCCATGGAAGACAGTTCTCCATGAACTTTTCCAATGTGAGTCTATCCCACCAGCAACAGTTCTCCACAAACTGCTGCAATATGTATCACTCTTCCACAGGATGCAGTCCCTCAAGGACAGGCTGCTCCAGTGTAAGTATCCTACAGGGCTGCTAGTCCTACCAAGAATCCTGCTTCAGAGTGAGTTCCTCTCTCCACAGCTCTGCAGGACCCTGCCAGGAGTCTACTTCAGCACAGGCCTCCCATGGTTTCACAGACTGCTCTCAGGCATCCACCTGCTCCAGCACGGATCTCCTCCATAGGCTGTGGGTGGATATCTTCATCATGATGGTTCTCCATGGGCTGCAGAGGAACAGCTGCCCCACCATGGTCTTTACCATGGGCTGCAGGTGAATCTCAGCTCCAGTGCATGAAGCACTCCTCCCCCTCCTTCTCCACTGACCTGGATGTCTGAAGAGTTGTTCCTCTTACATGTTCTCACCCTGCTCTTCTCTAGCTGCAGTTACATTGATGCAGTAACTTCTTTTTCTTCTTAAATATGTTATCACAGAGGCATTACCACCATTTCTGGTTGGCTCACCCATGGCCAGTGGCACATCTGTCTTGGAGCCATCTGACATTGGCTCTTCTGGACATGGAGGAAGCTTCTAGCAGCTTCCCATAGAAGCTACCCCTCTAACAAAACCTAGTCGTGCAAGCTCAATACAGGGAGCCTGTTTCAGTGCCCAACCACTCTCTGTGTAAAGAACCTTCTCCTACATGGGAACCTAAATATCTCCTGACACAACTTCAGGACCCTTGGCTCCTGTCACTGGTCACCAGAGAGAACAGTGCCTACCCCTCCTCTTCTCCTCACAAAGAAATTGCAGACTGCAATGAGGTCTCCCCTAAGTCTCCTCCTGACTGAACAGACCAAGTGACCTCAGCTGCTCATTGTATAGCTTCCCTTCTAGTCCCTTCACCATATTTTTCCCCTGCTTTGGGCACTTTCTAATAGTTTAATAGTACCAAAAACTGCACACAACATTCGAGGTGAGGCCGCCTCAGTGCAGAGCAGAGCAGGACAATCTAGCCTGAATTGCCTCCTTTGCCCAGCTGGCGATGCTGTGCCTGATGCCCCTCAGGACAGGGTTGGCCCTCCTGGCTGCCAGGGCACTGCTGACTCATGTTCAACTTTCCATCGACCAGGACCCCCAGGTTACTTTCTGCAGCACTGCTTTCCAGCATCTCATTCCGTAGTCTGTACATACATCCAAGGTTGCCCCATCCCAGGTGTAGAATGTGGCACTTGTTTTTGTTAAACTTCATATGGTTGGTGATGGCCCAGCCCTCTTATCCAGCTCTCTCTCCCCTGTTTTCCCATATAATGACGTGTTTATCCGGCTGAATGCTGGATATTTAATCCAGAAGGATACTGTGAGAGACAGTATCAAAAGCTTTACTGAAATCCTAAAAGATTACATCAACTAGTTTCCCTTGGTCAATTAGGTGAGTTACCTTGTCATAAGAAGAAATTATGTTTGACAAGCAGGACTTCCATCATGAAGTCATGCTGACTGTGACCAATGACTGCATTGTTCTTTTCAGGCATTTTTCAATACCTCTCTGAATAACCTTCTCCATAATTTTACCAAACAATGAATTGTTTTATCCTGTTTCATAGTTTCAAAATAAAGGAGTTTCAGTGTTCATCTGTTTTGTGGGTAAACACCATTAGGCCTCAAAGACTCACACAACCACTCACTCCTTCCCCCTAGTAAGATGTGAGATAGATTTGGAAAAGCAGAAGTGAGAAAACTCGTGGCTTGAGATACAGATGGTTTCTTAAGTATAAGAAAACCAATGTAAAACAGAAAAACAACAACAACAAAAACCCAGTAAAACAAAGCAAATTAAAACAAGTGATGCAAAAACAATTGTTCACGAGTCAAACTGATGCCCAGCTAGTCCTCAAGTAATGACAATCCCTGGCTAACTCTGCCCTCCAGTTTTATTGAAAAGCATGACACAATATTGACCTTTTAATGAATTTTGATCATCTATCTCAGTTCTGTTCCCTCCTGGATTTGTCTTCTTCCAACCTGCTCACTGGGGCCAGAGTGAGAAACAGAAAAAAATTGATGATGTGTAAGCACTGCTCAGAAATAGCTAAATCATTGGTGTGTTATCAACACGTTCTGATCAAAAATGTAAAATGTAGCATCAAACAGGCTGCTGTGAAGAAATTAATTCCTTCCCTACCAAAGCCCTACCAAAGTGTGACTTCACATGGGAATCATGTGTCTCAGTAAGATATTAGACTTAATTCTTAGGAGGTCAGGACCTAAAAACAAATCCACAGTTCACATCAACATTAAGTCTGGACACTCCAGTGTTATCATTCCAGTTTCTCTTTCCTGGATGCCAATCCCAGCAGCTGCCCTGTTGGATAAAACTGCATGTGTCATGAAATCTTGTTTCAGTTTTCAATAGAGAGGAGGAGAATGTTCTCTGTGCAACATCAACCTTATTCCTTCAGTCTCTGAGATCTATCAGAATTTTCACCGGAAGGCATTTTACTTTGCTTTCAAAGTTCAGCATCTGTCTAAACATGTGAGTTCTTAAAAACAAGTGAAGTCTCTATTACTTTTCCTTCCTAGGGCAATTAATGAGCATAGAGGGAATATGCAAAGAGGGAAAATAAATGAAAGAAATATTTGTGTAATCCTGACAATACATTGTAAGTCAACAAAACCATGCTGTTGGGATTGTGTCGAAGAGAGTTCCAAACTATTTTTTGATGCACTTAGCATCTCTTTTTAAAAAATATCTTGTCCCTCCAGTAAATATTATTTGCACATTCACTAACCTATCTCTTTCTTTGCCAAGTAGAGCTTTAACACATTTTTTATGTGTTTTTTTCTAATGTGAAAGAAATACTGTGAGTTTGTGTATCCAGACTGTATTCAAATATTTGTATTTGGTGTAAAGCCCCTACTCATTTGAGAAACAAAAATGAAATCAAATTAACAAAAAACCCCATAATGTCATGTATGTTATATGACATACTTTTCAATAACTTCTGCATAGCTGCATGTCAATTCATTTTTATTTCATATAATTTAAATGTTTGATTTCATGTCTCTTTTCAGTGAGTGCTTTATGCATATTTCATTTAGGTCAGTATTTGTCACCTCACAGGTTTTTTCCTAAAATTTTCTTCATGCCATTCCCTCAGATCTTGTCACTGGTCACCACAGAGAAGAGCTCAGTGTCTGCCCCTCCACATCCCCTTGTGAGAAAGTTCTGGACTGCAGTGAGGTCTCCCCTCAGTCTCCTCTTCTCCAGGCTGAACAGACCAAGTGACCTCAGCCACTCCTTATACAGCTTCCCCTCTAGACCCTTCACCATCTTCGTAGCCCTGATTCTGAACAAATCTGTCCCAACAGTTCTGAGAAGAACTAATGAGGTGAATTGTAGGTCTGATAGCAAATATTCTTAATAAACCGGTGTGGCAGGTTGATCCCAGCTAACATCCAAGCACCCACACAGGCACTGGCTCATGTCTCTCTGTCCCAGCAGGACAGAGGAAAAAAGGGGAAGAGCAAGACTGAGAAAAGTTATGGATTTAAATAAAGACAGGGATATGACTTGTCATGAACTATTTTGGGCAAAATAGACTTAACTGTGAAAATATAACTTCATTTATCAGTAATTAGCAGAAATATTTAATTACTGACTTAGGTATTGGCAAACTGTCACCCTGCCCCTGACCAACATCGGCTGCATAGGCAAGCTGCTGTCCAAGTGTAATGTGTGAGGCTCTTGAATCACACTACTGCTGGTCAGCCAAGGGTCAGCATGACTATTACCTGCAGTCAAAAGTGATTTGCACGATTGACTGTTGCTATCAGATGACCTGGACACCAAGTATTCCTGACAGTGCGCCGAATCCCCTGCATCAGTTATGATCCTATGTTTGTTATCAACAATTGGGTGAATTTCCATATGGGTACATTGCTGCTCATCTTTCCTACTGTCTCAATAAGGCTTTTTTAATAAAATATTGTCAGGCTACATTACTGTTCAGACCAGAGAAACAGAGATGACAATCAATAAAACACCTCTCTTCACCCTTTCCCAGGCTCAATTAATCTTATTCCAAATTCCTCTCCTTCTTGCATCCCACCCACTTCCTACCCTTTTTTTTTTTTACTTCATTATTTCATTTTAGACAGTTCTAGTTCTGCCTTGTTATCATGACAGGTTACAATCAGCCCCTTCAGTGAGACAACAAATCATGCAGGTGGTCACAGTCAGTATACTGGGATTTCTCTCTGCTGCTCCTTGTTTCTCACAGTTTTCATGCTCCAAGGGCATGGTCCCTTCAGATGGGTAGTTACTGTGCCATGGAGTGCCTCCTCTGACCTTTTTATTGCCTCATTTTCCTCTGTTGTTCCCTCAACTGTTCTTCACTTTTTCCAATTTTTTCCCCCTTTCTTAAATATGTTTTCACAAAGATACAACTGTTTTTACTGACTTGCTCAGATGTGTTCTGTTGTGGGGCCAGTGGAGATAGATGGGACCAGTTGTGTCCAGCACAGGGCAGATCCCTGTCTGTTCTCACTGAGATCAAGCCTGTAGACCACTCCTACCAAAACTTCCCATTTACCCAATACAACCTTTCAACTTACAGGGGTGGACTGCAATGACACTAATTAAAAACAGGGTAAAAAACAAAACTGGACAACTACAGAGCCTGACCTCAACAGGAGGCCACAATGAACAGAAAAAATTATGAATGAAGCAATAATTAAATAAATTGAAGGTGAAAGGGGATAAATCAGTGCAAGGGATTAGCAAAGACAGATTGTGTCAGACTGATAAAATATTTTCTTTAACAAAATTAGTTTTGTTAGAGACAAGAGAATTGTGGTAGATCTAATCTATCTTGACTTCTTTACAACCCTTGATAAGATACCCCATGGGAAATTTTCACTGAAGATGGTGGTTAGTACATGAATTGAAAGTTGAACAAAGAATTATCATGTGATAGGGAGATTACTAGTGGAGTACTCAATGGATTCATTTTGATAATCTTTAGTACCTTGCTTAATGACAGTGATGTAGTTGATGCTAATGAATTTTTATGGTGATAGAAAGTCTTAAAATGTATAAAGCAGTAGGAGCACCTGAATGTCTCCTGGGAAGAATAAGACAACCTCGAAAAAAGAAACAATAAAAATGATAACATGAAGTGCAATCCACCTGGGGAATTAAAACCCCATCTCGGCTAATAAGTAAAGATCTACCAGCTGGATGACAAAGTGAATAAAGGATTTTCTTACATTTATTGATGACAGTGTTATGGTAAGTCCCCAATATGAGATGAAAAAACATTATCTTGAGAGCTATCAGGCAAAATATTTGGGGTAAAAACAATATAAAATCACCTCAGGAAGTCTCTATGCTCTTCTCTTGATATATATAAAATACACAGAAGCAACAGTTCAAAGGCAAAGAAACAACTGAAGAATATATATAAGACTATATATCATATAGAGAAGAAATTTGTGTATATATATATAATAGAAGGAATGTATTATGAAGTTTCTACAATGACTCTGTAAGTTGGATGCTCTGTAAGACAAAACAGTTGTGTTACGATCTTTATTTAGTAGCAATGATCTCACAGAAATAAATAATTACATGCATGCATACATCCATCTGCTAAAAGAGATTGCATTCAAGCAGGATGATTTCGTGTCTAAGTTTAAGATATGTAACTGAAAATTCTCTAATGTGACAGTGAAAGACTAGTTACCCCATCCCACAGACTGTTACGGTCATAATTAGCAGATAAGTTGCAGCTGGCTTGAAATAAAGAATAAAACCATTTTTCTGAAATTGAAATTAATTGCCCGGATAATATTTTCAATATTTGAAATAGACAGTGATGAAGTTGATGATTTATGATATTTTGTGTATGTCTTTAATTTAAGAAGCAAATTTTAAATTACAGTTTAGATAGATCATCTTAAAAAGTTTTGAAGGACTTAGACATCACCTTGATCTACTAAGTATCCTAATATTACAGGCCTTCAAATTTCAGATAAATATTCAAATACACACAATTTCAATCTTCATTCCAAATTTTTTTGAAATTCGATAATGAGGAGAATGAAAGGTGAGTTATAAAAAAAAAAATGAAAGGTGAAGAAGCATTGGTAGGAGATGAGGGTGAAATGGCTATAATTAAAAGTCCGACTGTCAGACCTTCCTTGCTGTAGAAGTTAAGTACTAATAAAATATTAATACAGTCAAGTGAATTACTAAGATGAAGTACCTATGAATTGCTCTAAAAAGCTGAGAAAAGATTGAAAACATATGTGAAAGCGATGAGACTTAGAGACAAACAAAGACATAAAGGATGTCTGAACAGAAGATGTGAAGCATAATGATGTGTGAAATAAATTAAGAAATGCAAGAGGAAAATACAATCTCATTTGTTCCATCTATTTTTCTTTTAGTGAAACACCTATAAAACAAATATAAAGGAGTCCATGAAAGCTTTTCTATCTTCAAATTAAATAAATGGAATTATTTTAACATACTTAACTTGTACAAAATTAAATCAGATTACAATGAGTTTGTAATCAGTATCTCATATGAAAATCAACCTATTTATGATACATTATTTGAAGAGCTACTGTATGCAGATGATAGTGAATGAAACAGGAATTTTATTGAAAAATAATCTAATTAGCCAATAAGAATGCTCTACAATCAGTTAATCATATTGTAACGAAATAATTTTGTAGTGCTCAGAAAGGTAACTGTCCAATTATTAATTTTGTTTATAATTCATATAGCAGGCTTTAATTTCTTTAAATCAACTAAATGACATTTTTGAAAAAACTTGTTCTGGTAGTATATGTAGCTCATAAACCATAGGAGGCTTATCAGATAAATATGTAATATGTTACTACGAAAACACCTGGTTTTGAATGAAAAGTTTGCTTTTAAACTGCTGTTCTAAAAAGAGAGAAAATTAAATTAAAACTTCAATTTTAGTCTAGCTTTCCCTGTCACTTTGAAGCGAAGCCATGACAGGAAATTTTGTAAGTAAATATACTTGGACTGGTTTTTAGCTTTAATAGATATAGGTGATAATGATTAATTCCGTCATTATAGGTGATAATGATTAATTTAATAAGATTTGAGATCTATACATATGACTGAGGGGATATTGCAACTGAAATACATAGTAAGAATCTGTGTTTGGTTTTCTTGTATGAAATTCCATGTTCTTTGTTCAAATATCTTTCAGGTATTCCAGAAGGTATGGGTTTTTCTTTTTATATTCTTCATCTAGTTTGGAGATAATAAGTAAATTAAATAATCTGATTTAAATTTTATAATACTTGTTTTATCCATGTGACCCTTTCATATGCAGCCAATTATATTATATTGATTCCATCCTGTTCACAAAATTCCTCTTTTTAATCTGGATTTTGTATTTTGTTACTTCTCTACATTCAAAGGATGTCTGTTCATGGATTAATGTCTCTAATGCAGAGTTTCCATTGCTTTTAGATGTGAATTTTTTCTGTTTAGGCATCCATCCTTTCATATGGATCTCACAAAAGACCTTGATTAATGGCACCTTTATAAAAGGATAGGCCTGTATTAATGTGTTAAAAAGAGAAGAACTAATTATTAAAATATGTTCCTTAAAAAGGACAGTGAATGGAAGTACTAAATCCTGTCCTGACAAGGAGAGATATGAAACAATAGTAAACAAGAATTAACTCCAATAATTTTTAGAAAAGAGTAACTCTATAATGTAGCACTAATGGCTATCCATTTATACTTAAAATATTTATTCAAACAGAAGATTGAATAGAATAATAAATTATTTGCCAGATTAATGTTAATTTTATTCCAAGAGGAAAAGGCATTGAGCAGAGTGCCAACCAGCAGTTGGTCTGTGCTTACAAGACACAAAGCCTGCCTTTGACAGATAGGTATTCTAATGTATCTTTTGCCCAAGTATCCTATAGATTGCAGATAATAGGGTTTATTGTATGTGGAATATTAAACTTATTAATATTATTTAACCTATATTATTTTATACATTATATATATATTAACCTATATTATAGGTTAAAAAAAAGAAAATAATTTCTTTTTCTTCAATTATTTAATCATTTTAAAATCCTCTATCCTATAATACTATAGAAATATGGAATAATTAAGTATCATCAAGAAAAATATGCTTGCATTTTGAATTTTTTTCCTATGGTCTATGCCCTTGGACAAAACCAATAAAGCAGACTTGTCACAGAAACACTTCTGTAAGAGGATGTCATGTACAGAGCACCTTTGGGAAATGTCTGATAAACACAAGTGGATGGCAAAGTTATCTTTGATTTTCCAGTGCAGGTAACAAAAAAAAAAAAAAAAGGCAAAAAAAAAAAAAACAAAACCCCAAACCCAAAAAATGAGCTTTTGTAAGGAGTGAGAAACAAATTTTACCTTTGATTAAGTGATCTCCCTTTTCTGGCACCATCACCTATCTCTCAATTATATTCTGCTTAAAAAAATAAATTTGGCCATTATCTTAACTGACATGAAAGGGCAGAATAGAAGATTTTCAGCTTTCACTAACTCCTGCAGACAGTGAAACGGGAAAATGAGTGGCCCCTACAATTTACAGCCTCTTACTTATTACGGGCTGTGACTGCTGCAAACACAGGAGGGATAATCACCTTGTCAAGAGACTGCCACTGAGAATGCCAACATGTGATCACTCCTATTGTTTCAGAAGACTTCTTAGGAAACCATGGAACTATATTTGCATTTAAAAAGCCATGTTGTACAATTGCAAAGAGAGGTTTTTTTGAGAAATACTGTAAAATAGTCCTTAAAATGATTAATTCATTCTTTCCCATGAATACCATAGAAAGAGACATAAAAGTAGATATTGTTATATTGAAATTCTGGATCAAAATTATTAGACTAGCAGCTATTTGTAGGAGATAAAAATCCATTCATTCGTGACTGTCTGTTCTTGCACAGAGGATGGTTGGTGCTCTATTTAAAAAGCAATAAAACTTGAATGAATCAAAATTTGTATATGTTAAGTTGTTCAGAACCTCAGAATGTGTAGCATTGTACCAATTGTTAGTAGCTCAAAACTGGACTCAGACTCTCTGGTAGCAATAAAACTCTTTAACTCTCTTTTTTCATGGAGTCAAATGCTAAATGGCAGGTGCCTCCAAACTGGGAACCTTACCACTCAAAAGAAAAATAAAGGCAAAAGGAGTTTCATCAAATCCAAAGGTCTACAAAGAGACAGATAAAAAGTTTTAGTTAAAACGTCCAATAACAAAAATTTATGAGGAAATAAAGAGAGGCAGCTTTGGAAGTCACTGAAGCTCCACTGATTTGAACTTAGTTCAATATTGGAATTCAATATATGTATAAAGTCAATGAAAATATTGTGGGCAAGTGGAAAAAAGTACTAAAGCTCAATTAACTCGGAGCCATGTGAAAGCTGCAGAAACTTCTGGAGCCATCTGGATACACATGACCAAAGCAGAGCATTGAGGAGTTAAAAGATACATGAAGAGGATTTGATTTCTGAACTAGGATGCTAATCTCTTTTAGCTTCAACTGCTATATCAAAATTAGAAAAAGGGATAAAAAACCTTGATAAGGGCAAACATTGTGAAAACTGAAGGGTGCAATCAAATAATAAACATGCACCATTAACATGCCTGACCTAAACCTTTCAAATATGAACACCAAGAGTAAGTGAATTATAAGTAAATTATCTAAGGAAAGGCCAGATGTTGTATTTCTTGAAGAAAACTATTAGACCAGAATATAAACTGGAAAGCAATTAGTTTGTGAAGGTATTATTTCTCAGTGATTAAATAAAAAAAAATGTTTCATTTGATATCAAAGAAGCTGAAACTTATTAATAGAAGAGATTAAATTAGATAAAAATAAATTCTTTATAGTGATAAGAAAAAAAAAATACTGTCAATCTAGCCCCTTTATTTCAGGTGGGGATTTTTTTTAGATTAATTTTGGTTTAACGTTACAGATACTGCAGTTGGGAAAAATCATGCATAGAAGAGATACCAACAACAAATGACATTCCCTACGAGGGGATGTATTTAGAAATATATATATGTATTTAGAATTAGGCTGAAAAGGATACCATAGTTTCATAGGCTTAAACTTCAAGGCAAAAATATATTAAGCTTAAGACTACCTGAAGTCCTTGTGATCTTGTCAAAATTACTATCTTTCGTTTCTAGCCTTAAAAATGTATGCATCAAGTTTTGTTAAGTGTTGTTTTTCTGAACCTTCAAACTATTTTAGACCCAAGTTAAGTTTCAGAATATCTAAATATGTATCCGAAAGAAGAGGATGCTGAGAAATAGGTAAAAAAGTAGATCCAGGATACTGAGAAGATTCAGACAGACCAAGTTTGCCAGGCTCAGATTCAGTCTGGCATAGAAAGGCAGTCAAAGGTACAAATTAAGGAACATCATTATCATAGAATTAAACACTGGAAGCAGAAAAGTTATCTGAAGCAAAAGCAAAACACATTGGCTTGAGCATTATGCTTTGCTGCACAGCTATGCAGCTTTCAGACACGGCTACCTTGTTTGCAACATCCTGTGCATGTTTACAGCCATTTGTGGGAATGGCACAAAACATTAGAGACAAACAAGTTTTGTGTGATATTTGGAATTGTATAGTTCCACAAGCAATACAGGTCAGTTCCCTATCCTTCAGTTCAGAACCTAGGCACCAGGTGAATGGCTCATTTTCCACTACTGTAAGGATTTCCAGCTCTTGAACTTAAGCTCAAGTGCATTCATCCTATCAGGATCCAGGGTAGAGTCTCCTCGGAAGGTGAGGGACTGGTTAAGTAGGCTTGCCAATCTTTCAGATAAGCCTAGAGGCAATTTTTCCATATGAGAGGGTATTGCTAAAACTGATCCTCCGTAGTGAAAGACAAGTGAAAGACAGTTGTTTCTCAAAATTTAAATGGTTTCAGATTATCACTGCACCCAAGACTTTCTTAAAACTAATATAGAAAACTATCTTAAAATCAATCTGATTTCTTCTGTTTAACCTGAGGTATTTTGAATTCAGGAATGAAAGGCTACAGAAAACAAAAGAAAGTAGGAACCTCCTCCTACCAGTCAATTAGAGCTCTTAATTAGAACCGTTAGTTAATCTGATTTCAGCTTCTAGGGCTATTTTGAATTAAACAATTATTGAATAAGAAACTGTGATCAGACACAAACCCAGCTTCACAATATGGTTGAGTTGCATGGTGGTAGGTATTTGGTCCAAGGTTGGACTTGGTGATCTTGGAGGTCTTTTCCAACCTTAATGATTCTACAATTTTAGGAAGGAGCTAGACTTTGCTCAATACAAATGCTTTACTACTAGCTCACTGTTGCTTTTGTCCTGCCTATGGTGCACGGTAACTCAGTTCTCATAGTGTTTGCATTCACACACACATGGTTTCATTGTTGTGGTTGAAAGGAGTACTGCACCTTTCTTGGTTGTAGAAAGAATAGAACTGAGACTTCTAAATATTTGAGCAAGTTGTAAGGAAGAAAGAAAATAGAGTAAAACTAATAATCTCCCAGACACTAAGGAGGAAGAGAGCACAAACCCACAACCCCAAATAAAGTAACAAAAGACCAACACAGAAAATAAGAAAATAAAATGCTATGAATTAGAAAAACACTCTCCATGATTAAAAATACTCAGGAGCAGTTATGTGATGAGTCTCATATAGTCACACTAATATGAGGATGGTTTATAGCAGGGGAGATTCAGGTACTTAGACATTGACATCTGGTGCATATATTGGCTCTTTGAAAGTATCCAAGCCAGCCCCATGAGATTAGATGAAAAGGCACAGGATCTACCAGAGATCTTCAACTTTCTGACATGGCACTTGGAAGCAAAATACAATACCCAGTCTCTCAGATTACATTAGGTGTCTAATTTTAAGCAACTGAACTCCATCCAGAGAGGCAATAGAAGAGAATCATACAAGAATTTGATCATGTTAAACACCAGTGATCAAAATTTGTCACTTATACAGAAAGAATTTAAGGAAAAGGTATGCAGCGGCATAAAAAGATCGCATGGTCATTGCAAGAGAAGAGACTTTTAAGAATTTGAAGTAGTGTCTAAATAAATAAACTAGGAAGTTTGGCAGATAATAATGCAAGTCAGAAAGAGTTTCGGGAACAGCTTACCAAGGTTGTAAAATGATACTAATATTTTTTCAAGGACTTAAAATGTGATGAGCCAATAGGTGACCAGAGTTCTCAGAGTATGTCAGGATACATTTAGAAAGGCTTAAACTTTGTTTGATTATTTTTCCTTCTCTGATCACTCTGCAGAAATTGAAGAGTTTCCCATGTTGTAACTCTTTTGAGGATTGTGTTTCAGGATCTGTTGCAAACTGACATTTTTGTAGAGCTTACACAACAAAAGAATGAAGACTAACGAATCCTGCTAGAAACCTAGGAAAATCAAGGAAGATATAGCTAAGCAAACAGTTGCAAATATAGCCTCTTTCAAATCAGCTGTGCTAACAGATGATTAAGAAGTGGAAGAAGAGGCTCAATTTTAAAAAATCAAGGGTTTGTTCATTTAGGGGACAACACAAGACTAAATACTTTTAAAGAAGAAAGTTTGTGCAAATTATTCTGAAAAAAAACCCTGATAGATACTATCAAGGTTCACTAAAGGAGTCAGTAAACAACAAACACTGAAGTAATTTCTTTGTTTTTCAAACATCATTCAGTAATTCTATCTAGAGAGGCCCTCAAAAATTCTCCCAGTAAATATGCAAAGAAATAAAGGAAGTGAAATAAGAGGCAATAAGCTTCTAACATGGAGAAGTAGCTGTTCAAAGAGAAGGAGAACAGAATAAGAATAAAATTTCATTTCTGTCAGGAAGAAAGTGATCACCAGTAGAATTCCCTCAGGAACCCATGGTCTGTGCTATTCAACATGTTTATAAATGATGAGACATTTAATTTGTGTTTTTTCTTTTTCTCTGTGTTTAGGAGTAAGGAAATCCTGCATACACTGAAAATAATTGTGATAATTTAATATCGAGTACAAAAGACTGGATTATTATTTTGTTTGTATAGGATGATCTAACCTTTTAATTTAGAGCTGAATGTATTTTCATGAGTCTTATGAATAGAGCCAGTTTTCCTTGGAGAATATGTATTAATTAAAAGGCTTCACATATAAAATGAATATCTATATAATACATTGCTCTCTTTTCTGCTGGTAAATACACATGAGCAGTCTAGAAGACATAAAAAGACTTAACAAAACATCCAATTTAATTTTAATTTTACTAAATTTGCAATATTTCTGCAAAGTTCTGAGTGGGGAATTGGCATTGTCATGGTTACTAAAATGTTTCTCAATAATGATGGACACTTTTCGGATAGTAGCATAGTCACCCTAATGTTGCCCAGAAATTACATTCAGTTTAAATATAAATTTGATATAGCTATTTTTTTTTATTCAGAAGAATACAAGGTTTCATAAGAATGTTTCAGATAAGAAATTTAATAAAAACACAAAATATTTTCTTCTCTTATTCCCAACACCCATCAAAAAATATTCAGAATTTCAGCTTGGCTTATCTAATCCAATATGCCATGTGTGGGAAGGGAGAATGTATGTGATCACGAGCCATCTTTTATGAAATTACGGAAATTAGTACAATCAAAGAAAATATGGGACTATTAATATACCAGTTTGGGCTTAATTGCAGTGAAAACATCGTAACAAATCTATGTAGAAAGTGTAAGTTTCAAGAGTGTTAACTCTAATTATGAGAAAGATTGTCTCAGAGGGCCTGTTGTTTACTTGATATAGATAACTTCAGCTGTTACATCAAGAAGGTAAGGTAGCCTTTACAGAGAAGTTATGACCCATTTTATGGAACAGTTTGGACATCTTTAGCTGAGTGCAGAGATACTTTAAAGTAGGTTGTAAATAATTCAAAAGTATAAAGTGAAGATGTATCAGCTAGTACACAATCAGCATGGGATTTAATGAGATATTAGGGATTGAATGAGATATTAGGTTAAACATTAGTGTGGTCAACTACACCTCCCTATACTACATTTTACTCATTATAATACACCTGAAGAGTCTCTGCTGTCCAGGAAAGTAGCAGTCAGAGGCGCAGGGACTGCATTGTTCTCATGCTCTGCTACTTTACCAAGTCCCACCAGCTCTGTCATCAGCGGTAACACTGATGGCTTGACTAGAAGATCCTGAAAGTGATCTTGAAAGTGATGGATCATTGAATCTTTACAGTTTAATAACATCCTAGAAGAAGAAAGTCCTTGGTGTATCTTGCTGATTTGCATCTCAGGTGATTATGGTTATTACTTGATCTTGTAACATACTTTTCATCTGCAAACAGCAAGTAAGGGTGAAAGAGGAGCCTGAAGCTGCTTGAGACTGTTTTAATGAGTGAAGCCTCCTTGAACTGACTTTCAGAAAAGACATTAATTGCAGAAAGGTCTCATAATAATTATAGTATCTCGAAACATTTAAGTTATCTTGGCTATAAAACAGGGTCTACACAATCAAATTATTACAGGCACAATATTAAACTGTCTACTTTTTTTGTGGTTTGCTCCTACTATTATCATGTTCTCATTAGCCAAGTAAAAGTATTTCATTTCTACAGATTTTATGGTAGATGGGGTTTATATTATACTCTGGGGACTGTAGGACTAATAACACAACTCTTCAAAACGTGCAGTGAAGCAGCAGCACTTTAAGTACTCCATGCATGCACTCCTGCATTTTGAGAATAACATAAAATCAAAGAGACCTCTAAAGATGTAACAAATTTTCAGAGCTTACCATCCCATTAAGAAAAACTTATGTGCTTCTCTTTTTTTTTTTTTTTTTTTTTTTTTTTTTTTTTTTTTTTTTTTCTTTTTTTTTTTTTTTTTTGTGTTTCTTTGTTTTTTCCTTCTTTTTTTTGTCCTTAAGGATAAGGTAGTAAATTGTGTGTTAACTGATAGACTGACATAAGTGGGTGATATGGGTAGTCTATAGTGGCCCAGAACTACCATGAACTTCTGCAGCAAAAAACTCATGTTGAGTTGAGGATTCATCATAATAGTGTCCATGATAACACAAAGGAGATTTATGGCCAGGTTGGACCACTACTATAAATTCATCCAAGTTATTTGTATGCACAAAATAGGTTGAAAATGATTTTTTCCCCAAAATATCTGCCATACATAAAAAGCACTTTAAAATATATTTTCTCCTCAAAAGGTCGTAAAGAAAGCAAAACAAGTTTTTAGCTAAGAGCAAATGTAAAACAATTCAACCGATTTTACCATCAAATGTAATTTATTTCATTGTTCCTCTGTGACTTTTTCTTCCGGGATAGCAGCTTATGCAACATTTAGCTCTACACTTTCCCAGTTTGTACATCACTTATGTTTAATACTTCTGCCTTTGTCAGAACTTTTAAAATGTCCAGAAGATATTAAAGACAGCTTTTTACCTCCATTTAGGTCGTACAAATCAGGGTTGTTTTTGTTATCACAAATACATTTTGCTTATAAAAATCTCTTCTACCATGGTGAAGAGTGGCAAAACTACACTAATAATAAATTTTTATACATTCTTTGATGCTTTCATGCTGCAATGCCTCCGGTGGGGGCACCAGGCATCTGCTTGCAGTTCCAGGGGCTGGCTGGGCTGCTCTGAAGGCACGGAAAGGCTGGTGAAGTTCCTGCAAGGTTTCACCCAACCCACCGATGGTACAGGTGCGCCGAAGAAGGAGAGACAAGCAGAGGGGCTTCCCAGACGGTTTATTCAGCACTGGGGTTGTGCCAGGGAAGCACTGACACGGTGTGTTACAGTTACATAAATACCAGCATGAGGGGATGGGGGGTGGGGTACAACATCCTATGGGGAAGGACTGCTGGATTTGAATTTGGCGGGCTTTGTATAGGATTGTGCAATACAGAGCCCTCCTGAGACTGGGTGGGGGTGGGGGGGAAACAGATACTGAGAGGGCGGGAGGGGGCAGCAGTGCCTGGCCACGAGATAAACAGAAACCTGGCCAACAGCACACTGCAACACTTTCATAACTTCTTTAAAGGGCTATTTAATGCAAAATTTCAGAGAAAAGCAATTACTGTTTTAAATAAATTTTATTTACAATATAATGATATTTGAAAAAAATCTCTGAGCATGATTTTGTGTGTGTTCAATCTATCAATTCCAAATTAATGATTTTGATTTACAGACTTAATTTGTAAAATATGATCAATATTATGCCTAATGTTATCTACTAATAATTGACATTTCTGCTTAACGAAAGTAATTTCTTTTTAGTTCTTCTCTTATCAACTAGTGAATAAAATGGTCACCTGTCTTTGCTACTAAAATATAGAACATATCTTAATAGACTGTATTCCTCCTGAGTTAATTCTGGATATGATGAAACTAAGGACAAAATAGTTCAATTCAATTGTAGCTCTTGTGTTTAGTTGAGTCTCTTTCACTCAGTGATGTTGTTTGCCATGACTTTAACAAGACTTTTGACATTGTCTTCCATGATATCTCTATATCAGAAGTGGTGAGGTGTGGTTTGGACAGGTGACTTTAAGGTAAGAGAATTTGATGTTTGGCTTAAATTGGATTTTGTGGTAATTAAAGTATAAAGTCCACCTGGAGGCCAATAATTATTGATGTTCTTTAAGGGTATCTAGAACTCTTTTTGAAACTAACAATTATAGTTTTTAAGTCTGTATCAGGATAATGTGAAGGAAATCTCCCTCAAGGAGTTTGTGGAGAATATTGAAAAGTGATGTGGGTGTGGGCATTAAATGGTGCACTCAAAGGAAGGGATGCTATTGCGATAGTCCTTGACAGAATAGAGAAGTGACCTATCAGGGACCTCAAGAAACTTAACAAAGTAAAATGAAACAACCCACATAGCAATATAGGCTGAATACTTACTAGGGTCAGTGGTGAAATTAAAGCAGGTTACAGAGAGTCTAAGCCAGACAGGAACAAAACCTGGCAGAGATGGATACTGCAAAACCTCCTTTACTCTTTGACTGTTCTCATGGTGAGAAAGGTTTCATTCATATCCATTTTGAACTGGTCTTGTTACAACTTATGTCCACTGCCTCTTTTCCTCCTACCATGAACTTTTGTGAAGTGCCTGGCTCCCTCTTAGTGAGCTCAACATACGTACTGCAGGGCTCCTGTTAGGTGCTCCCAAACCCATCTCATTTCTAAACTCACCAACCCCAATTATTTTTGTTCTCGAAAGCAAGTGCTCCAAAACTGGGGCAGGGGAGACTTTGCTTGTGAAAGCTGACACAACTTGAAAAGGCATCAAGACAGACAGACATTTACTGAGTGTGTATAGTAAAAAGTAGAAGTGAATATGTGTTATGACAAGTTCCAGTTAGATAGTAGGAAACACTGTGTGCCATGAAGGTGATTTATCAGAGGGGCAGTGGATGCACCATTCTTGGAAACTTTCAAATACTATTTTGATAAGTGCCTGCACAATATGACTTGCTTTGGTTGAATCAGATAATCTCCCCTCCAGCCTCAATAATTCTACAATTTTTGGAGATGAAAGTGAACCAAGTCATTCCTGTTTCTCATCTTTTGTTGAGTTTGAACTTCTCTTTTGTGTTTATATTTTTAGAGAAATAAATCCTTAGGAAGAGACAGCAAATTGATGAGGCAGGTGCTCCTTCCTTTCCCTATGTCAAAAGCCAGCTAATTGTACTGTACTGGTCTGCTATTCAGGAACTTGCATTCCGCTGAAAAAAATGCACCTCCACGGCTCTCATTTTTGTGTGGGTAATTCAGAAAGACTTTTCAGGGAAAGAACAAAAGTGTTTGTTATATACAAGACAAATGTAAGAATATTGGAGTCTGAATTCTAGAAGAGAATACATGCTAAAAAATTCACACTCATGCGTGCATAGTTCATTTAAAAGGGCTGATCACCGTAATTTTAGAATTAACTATTTTACCTAAAAACCAGAAAAAGTGTAGCATTGTCTGTCTCCTGTTTTATTAATTCAGAAGTCAATCTTGTACTTGTTCAAAGTCAGCCAAATGCTTAGACTGATCCTTACCATTTTAATGATACCTACGGATAATGTGGATTAGACTCCCTATTGATTATCATAAGATATTGTTTGGACATACATGGTTTATGTATTTCAAAATACAAATTGTTTGCAGATTGAAGGTTTATGTGATGAATAAATAATATAGAAAATTATTTATTATAGTTGCAAGTCAAAAGTTGTGCATTACAGTTCAAGGATATATTTCTTTTTATTTAGTGTGCCTTGCAATGCTGAATGAACCCATGTCTGAACTTAGAGACAATCTAGAACCAGTTCATGCAAACTCTATTGGCTGATTGCAGCTGCTAATGAGCTGTAAAAGGAAAGTCAATTTATCCCTAGATAAACATTACTGTACCAAATGTAGCAAGAAGCTAAGTGAAATGTGAAATATTTGCTGTTCAGTGGGGAAAGATACTATTAGTGTGTCCGGTTTCCTTTTTGGGGGCAAAGAAAATAGGTCTGTCTTCTGTTAATTTGCAGGTTTCATTTCTTTGCCATTTACTAATGCAAGCATTACTTTTATACATGAACTTATTATTATGTATACAATTTCACAGTTCCTTTCAGCTGTATTTACCACCTCATAGATCAATAAACTCTTTAAATGATGAAAAATTTTAGCTTCCATGGTTGGCATACTATCAGACTAATTAATTTATTAAAGAACACTTGATATTCCCACACACCTTGATTGGCCTGCCTTGTATTTGTAACTTTTCTTCACTTCTGCTAAGCATAACATGATTCTTAATATTAGAGAACCTTGAATTTTTCACTGAAGTTAATTAATGGAAAATATAGTCTATGTTTCTCTCTTTTCACATTATCTGGACACAGATTTTGATTTTTATTTGTTGGTTTTTTTAATGGGGAAATCTTATATTGACCAGAGTAGTCAGGCAGATGTGCTGACAATATTTTTTCCAGAGCATCATAAAATATACTGAAAGAATTTTGAATGTTTAATGTTAAGGGTTTGTTGAACACAAGAAGGAAAAGTTACCCTTTTCAAATAAATAAAGTCAGAGTAGGAGGATAAAAATTGAGATTTTTTTTTTTTTATGAGTTTCCTCTCCAGCTCACCATGCCTGTAGTAGCAAGATAGGTCATTTTCTTCAGTCCTGTTCTCAGCCCAGTAACTCTTAATGGCTTCTTATCCTGTGGTTAATGCCACAAAATTCCTTTGGAGTGTGTAAAAAAAAAAAGATGCTTCTCTTTATATAATTTGCTCTCTGATTCTCTCTCTCTTTCCATTATTTCTTTGCTTTCATTGTGTGTTTGACTGTCTCAATATTTCCCCTCTTCATTAATTTTTCCTTCCCTCCCTCCCCATCTCAAACTTCAAAATATTTTTCCGGCTCTGCACACTTCTTTGCTCTGGAGGAAGGTTCAGTTACTTTGTCCAGAGTGCAGCAGCAAGGTAAACCTTCCTGTCCTCCTTCCTCTCTGCTGTGACAATTTTGTATATAATATGACATATATTTCACTGTCAAAATACATATGTGGGAAAATATGGTGAAGAATGAAGGTATATTGGTGCATATTTGAAATGTCTGCATTTCTCAGGGATTACGATATTGCAAATGGAGTTTCTATTGAGTGTCTGACAAAAAATATACATTACATTATCTTGAAAGCTCCTCAAGTTACAGAAATCTTATTGTTATATTACTTGGATTTTAAAATTAATAATTCCAAACATTTTGAGTTTTCTTTGCTTTAGAAGAACAGTTCTCCCAGAGGTGACACACCTACTGTACATTGCTTATATAGTCATGTAATTCCTACGAAAAATATTCTGGAGTGTCTTTTATAAACATTATATCATCACATCTGAAATGTTCGTCATCTTCAACTTCTCTAATACTAAAAAATGAATAAACACATCAGAAAACAAAGCACATGGCCTTTGGTAGGATTAAGTTCATTTTTTCTGGTTAATTCTTACATATGCAATAGATAGATATATGGATATTGAAAGCTTTTTTTTGAAAGTACAGTGGTGCCATTTTATAAACAAGATTGCCAATATGCTGTTTACATGAGATGATTTCTGTTGGAATAGTTACCAGTCATGTCCGTCTGGCAAGTTTTCTAAATTTGATTTAAAAATCATGCCTAACAATGCCAGAATCCTAAACCCCCCCAGATGTTTATCTTATTAGAACATTAGGGCAGCCTTGAGTGATGTACTAATGTTGATGGAAGCTCCTCTAGAATGTCTTATTGTCTATCCCATGACATTCTCTCTTAAAATAAGGTGAAAAAAAAGTCTGAAAATCAATGAATCTAGTTCAAAAAGTATATATCACTTCATTTATAAGTCATAAAATATAATGATTTCTCAATCAGAAAAGTTAATTATTTCTGCTCTTAAGTCCCTCATGAAAATAATACTGAAGAACTAAAGACACATCTAAGAAAATTTTGGAGAAATTGGGTAGAGTATTCAGGGAGGAATATGTATAAGAAGCATAAAGAGGAAAAAAGTATTAGGAAAGACAATAAAAGAGAAAAAAAGGAAGAAAAAAGAAAAAAAAAAGAAAATTGAAAAGACAAAGCAACATATACAAAGACAAAAATGGAACAGGAAAAAGTAAAGAGAAATGAAAAGGGAAAAGAAAGGTAAAGGAAGGCAGAATCCTTCACAGAGCAATATGCAGCAATTATTCATCACTAATACACATATTAGTGGACTGGGACTAACATGATATTAGATTAAGCATAAACCTAATCACTAAGGTTTCATCATCCTCAGGACTGTCTACTTAAGACATTCTGTTTCCTGATCTTCTCTCAGTTAAGTGGGTATTATGGTTTAAGCTGAGCCAGCAACTCAGCCTCTCACTACAACCATTGAGAGACGGGGAAGAGAATCAGAAGAGTAAAAGACATGTGAGTTGATATAAGAACATCTTAGCAATTGAAATAATAATAATAGTAATAAAAGGAAAATAAGAGAGAGAAATAAGCCTCAAGGGAAACAAGCAAGGCAAATGAAAAACAATTGTTCACCATCAACAAATGGATGCCCTGTCTATTCCCAAGAAGCAGTCCCCCAGTCAGCTTTAGCCCTAGTGATATGCTGTGCAGAATGTCATATTTTATGGAATATCCATTTGGCCATTTTGGATCAGTTGTTCTGGTTGTGTTCCCACTCAGCTTTTTGAGCATCCCCAGCCTCCTCACTGGTGCAAGAAACTGTAAAGTCCTTGAGTTTGGGTGAGTTCTATTCAGCAACAACTAAAACATCAGTATGTTATCAGCGTTATTCTCATTCTACACCCAAAACATGGTACTGTACCAGATACTAGGAAGGAAATTTGCTCTATCCTAGCTAAAACTAATGACATTGGGGAAGTGTGACCATGTAAAAGGAATCTTACAGACAGTAGGTCTTTGGAACCTTTTTTCCCTCCCTTCCCTTC
>VYZT01056758.1:184836-202411 GCA_013400735.1 Pomatostomus ruficeps | reverse complement strand
CCCTCCTACCTTGCTGTCTTCCCCAAGAACACAGTATTTTAAGACTGGCTACATACAGGGATCTTTAGAATATGCTGCTGGGCCTGGAGCAACATTTTATCAATAGACTTCTTATCTCTGTCACCTACACAAACAGATTAAGAAAGACTATTAAATCCCCAGTAAGAATATATTAATTGAAAAAGCTCTGTTGCTAGATATTAAGGGCAGATCTATGCTACAGTTTACAGTATAGTGTAGGTATTCAACCCAGCTTTAAACAATTTAACTTGCCTATCAGGGATAGGCTAATTCTGGCAGCACACAACTCAGGCTATTCACTTTGGTTTGCTAGATGCATGAATCTGTACACAGACCATTCTGGCAGCCAACCTGATGTTTAAAATTAAGTCAGACAACAACATCTTTCTACATTAGACCAATCTTTGAGTATAGCATACTCAGAGCTGGCAGATGGAAATGCAAACTTACAGGAAAGAATATTCTAAAAGGAGTGTCTGTGAGTAATTGTTTTCATGACAAAAGCTAATCTTGCACAAAGTAACAAAACCTTTTATTTAAAATACTATTAGATATACTAATTAAACAGTCCAACATATATGTGGTTTCCCTATATATCCCAATAGTAACAGGAACAGCTTCTATTATACTTCAAAACAGCCTTGAAGCTGAAGTTCCATTAGAAACATGAAATATACCCTGATCAATATGATGAGCTTTCCAGTAATCAAAAGATTTTTCCTTTTTTACTCTCTTAGCTTTCATCTTTCATATAAAAACTAGCACACATATAAAGAATACAACTTCTTTTTAAAAGAACAATGAAACTAATGGTGTCAAAATCACTGCTGCATAATCTACAAGCTGGAGAGTGAACACTTCCCTCTGAGCCCTTATATTCCAAATAGATGTTCAAATTTTTAATTTGCACATAAACATCGACCTTTATGTTACTATTTATCAAGCAGTTCTGAACTTTTTAATTAGTAATGGACCATTTACTGAACTACTTCTAGGAGCAAAGAGCAAATTTAAGAGATCTATGTGCAACTCCTATCTCCAAATAGAACACAACATTAATTGCTAAATTAATTGCAAAATTCCTAACAAATACTCACTGGGATACAAGTGGAGCAGTTATAGAACGTTTCATCAGCACAGGCAGAGACAAGAGCTCACTGAGCTGTACAGCAGTTTCATCTGTTGCAGACTGCACCACAGGATCCACAGGAAACGTGTACGATCTTGGTATCACATGATGCAAGAGATGAGAAACTGGTGGTTCTGCTAAATTTAAACATATAAAAACATTGTAAGTTATTATATTTAAGAAGCTTAATAATATATTCCTATTAAACTCTGTATACAAACACCTCTAGGTTAGAAAATCATAACATTTCAAAATGCGTTTCTCATCTTTGTGCCTAGGAGCAAATTGTTTGGCTATTGCAGCTCATAACATTGGTAATTCACTGGTAAGTCATGGGTTTTGTAGACATTCAGCCTTCTTGCTCCAATTTACCACATCTTCTATTGCTCTACTGTTCCAACAGTTCTACTCACACATCAAATCATAACTATCTTGATACTTTTCAATACAATACTGATCCGATAAGGCTTTCAAATAAGCTTGTTCTTTCTTCCATGTATCTTCCTCTTCCCCATCCTCCTTAGTCGTGGGAGCATTACGTTCAGAAGATAAAGTTTCTTGAGGCACAGTATCTTGCGGAATGGCTTTTTCAGGTACTTCTCTCTAAAATTCATAAATGGACAAATTTTATGAGAGATGCTGAGTTTGTCTACTCAGGCTTAATGTGTTCCTACAGGTAACTGCCTAACTGTTCCAAATGAAAAGAGAAGAGCCTACTCACCTGTATGTTTCAGACATGTAAAAACAATATGATTTTACAGTGACTACTAGATTAGGAGAGAAATTTATTACCTTAACCACCAGTGTGTTCAATTCTTCAAAGGAAAAATAAGTCCTCTCAACAAATTCTTTTGTTTCTTACCTGTAAGCTCTGTGAGGAATCTGGAGAAGAGTCCTTGTTGAAAACATCTGCAATTACTGTAAATACAATTAAAGTCAGCATTTACTTAGACCTACTTATAATACTTGGTTCATACCTCAGATCTGCTCCTAAAGTTGTTCAAAATTCCTGTGCAAACTACTGCAGAGACAACCACAGCAATAACAATACCTCCCCATAGCCCCACCCAGGCAGTTTTATGCAAGTTCTCTACTTAAGAACCCTAAAGGTCCTATTTCACAAAGTTTCAGGCTAGAATTTTTTTAAGGCTCTGTTTCTTGCATGTAGGAGACAAGACTAAGCTCAAATTCTTTCCTCTGAATTCTAGTACGATATGAAAAGTTATGCAAGGAATTAAGTGGAATAAGTAAGGAAGAAAGTAGTCATTTACAAAATTAACATTCAGCGTTACTTTCACAAGCCCTTAAACAAATGCTGAAACCTAATTTTATTTTACCTTCTTGTTTCTCTTCTATTGTATTTTCCTTTTTATCATCTTTAATACTGGCATCAGGAAAGTCTGGAACACTCTCAGATATCTGCGACTGTGGCAAAGTCTCTTCCTTAACTTGTGATGGTTTTGCTTCCTTTCTGCTCCCTTCAGCAGGAGATAACTCTTCACTGTACAGAAGTGTCTGGACTGTGGAGTCGGATGAAGAACCCAATATGGTTTTACGATGAGGTATTGGATCAGTTTCTGTAGATGGGGCCCACTTCCCTATTTGGATGCTTGACTGGGATGCGTGTCCAAACGGGCTCCAACGGGATTTCAAAGGCCCTGTATCCGAAACCAGTTCTCCAATTTTGATGTGCGATTGGGAAGCATGCCCATGGATGTTCCAGCGAGGTCTAGCTGAGACCACCTCTGACACATTTTCACCAACCTTGATATTGGCATCAGATGCATGGCCATGGCTGCTCCACCGAGGCCTTATAGGAGGCACATTTGACACATACTCTCCAATCTTAATATTGGCTTCTGAAGCATGTCCATGGATGTTCCACTTAGGCCTTGAGGTCTCTATCTCTGAAGCATATTCCCCAATTTTAATATGAGCTTCAGAAACATGCCCATGAATATTCCATCGGGGTCGTCTCAATTCAACTTCAGAAGTATAGCTGCTGCTTTTTATATGGGAGTCTGAAGAATGCCCATAAAGAGTTGAATGTGGCTGGGAAGTGTCCACTTGAGGTACATATTCTCCCACTCTAATGTTGGCAGCAGATGCATGTCCATGAATATTCCACTGAGGCCTTCTGTAGTCCACATCAAATACATTTTCCCCAACTCTACCATGTCCCTGCCAAGCTGCAGATGGTCTGAGAACTGTAGTAAAATCATATTCACTTTGCTGATGCAATGGTGCATTGTCTTCTTCTGGTGCTCCTCTCAAGACAGGCTGACTTTCACTTACTTGCAAAGTCTCAGAAAGATCTGAGTTAATATTTCGGAATGCTTCATCTAGCAGAGATCCTTGCATCCTGATGGAAATAGACTGTTCATCTTGTGACTTCAATAAGAAATCTTCTATATTCACATTGGATTCAGGTAAGGAGTCAGCACTGTATAGAGGACTGCATGCTTTCTCTGAAGTTTGGAGATTGCTTTCAGATCCTGATGCTTTAGGCTGAAAATGCTCATCAGTGTTATTATTTGCTGGCTCTGGCATGGGTAGTGCTTTGTCAGCAGAAGCAGCATATTCCTGTTCAGGCTCAGATTCCTTTCTCCCAACTGTCTCATTAGAATGCAGAGGTTGCACAAAAGACACCTAAAAAAGAAATAATTATTACACTGTATGGCTGGTCACATAATCAACCTACTAATTAGGGTATCGCTTTATTACAGGATTAAAAATTTTCCAATTTTTGTGATGTACTATAAATGATAACTACTCACCTTGCTGTTACAGTAAATCTTGTGTTTACTGAACTGAAATGAACCATGAAATGAAGTCCCTTTATGGGAAACTGGAACAGCAACTTGAAGTTTATGTAAGAAAATAAACTCACCTCTGAAGGTAGATCTTTCTCAACAGGGTTTTTATCCAAAGCCAACTGGCACTGTTTATAAGGAATAATATCTAATTTTCTCCTGTAGTTTCCATCTGGAAGTTTTTCAAGCATTTCCTACAAGTAAAAAAAAATAAAAGACAGAAGTCTTTAAGCACCAAGTATCAAATTTTCTTAATTACATTTCTTAAATCTTTTTAGGAGGTACCTCAATGCGTTTTTGATCTTCTAACAAAAACTTCAGACGGGCTGTTTCCAACTTGTGGCGCTGGATTTTCCATAATGTTCTTTGTTCCCTACGGGCTGCATCATCAGAAAGTTTGCTATAATGGTCAATTAACTCCTGCCTAAATGAAGGTAAAAACACAGCTAAGTTATAGATTTTTGCATACCTATTTTCATCTTCCCTTCTAAAGAATAAGACTTTTTATCACTGCAGAACTGAGAATTGGTTCTTAAAATGTAGAAGCCAGAGGCTTCAGTCACAGAGAATAAACAGGTGGAAAACACAGGACTGTCTTCTTAGTCAACATGTATTTCTGTAACTATTTTTAGTAGGTCACTCATTTGTCTTAAGTAATTTTAGATGAAACAGAAGAAACTGAAATATCAATCTAACTCCATCTGCTTTTTACTTCTGTTTTGATATACATGTGACCATTTTTGCTTTGAGCTCTGCTTTTAAATTATAAGACATAATTAAATTTTTCCTGAAATTTTGATAATAACAAAACCCAGACGGGATAGGGTTGGCACAAATGAGCAGGTCCCAGATTTTTTGGCCACTAACCATTCCTAACAAAATTGCTCATAGATTACCAAAAATCCTTACATCCACCTTCTAACTGTAAACATTACCCTTGTAGAACAATGTTTGGGAACTACTAGAATCATAAATTTTAACATAAAGTAATTTTTTCCTGGGGTCTTTATGATGGTTTTGGAGACTACTCAGATACATTTACCTTGCCTTTTTTTCCAGTTCTTCTTCTAAAGCTTTCAGTCTTTTTTCTCTCTCTCTGAGCTCTCGGGCATAGCTGAAATCATCATCAATCTCCTCCTGCTTTATCGCAAGACGACGCTGCATAAATATTTAACACTTTTAAAAGCTGCTCTCAATACCAGCTGTAGCAAATATGTCTGCAAGAAGATCTTATTTCTACCCCATGAGCTATTAATTCAACTTCATTACAACATATCCTTTCATTTATTTGCCTAAGAAATACAGTTGGCCTCTAGAAACACAGAGAGATACCTCTTGGTCCTTTGCAAACTGTTCTTTCAGCTTCTGAAACTGTTCCCGTTTCTTTGCATCCAAAGCCATTCGTTCTGATATTTGCTTGTCTGTATTAAAATAAAGATGCTGTTAGTTTACATTAACAAACCCACTAGAAAACACAAAAAATGCCACTATAACTTACCACTAAAGGCTTTTAGTACTTTGCTAGCAGTTTCCCGAGCATGAACAATTAATTCTTGTTTGGCTATTTCCATGCGCAAATCCTAAAAAAAAAAAAAACCAAAAAAACCCTCAAACAAACAAACAAAAAACCAACCAAATAAACAAGGTGGAATTTTTTCTATTATTCTAGACTTGAAATACACTCTTGCAGAGACAGATGCAATTTTATAATGGTTATTAATCAATTAATACAATACAGAAATATGAACAAAACAAATAAGTAAATGGGAAAATCTACAAACTAGTATTGGAAGTTAATACTCCGAATTTTAAAACAAACCAAATCCATCTGATATATATATACTAAATTGATGGAATCTGAAGGACAGAAGTCTCTGTGTAGCTAAAATGTTCTAAAAAAACGATTAGCTATGGAAATTACAAATAATCTTATCTGGTTACCAATTAGCTTCTCTCATTTGTTAAATTAGAATCTAACAATCTTTTCAGTAGGAGGACAAATCTTCTGCTTCACAGAACTAAGATTGAAGTCTAACACTCATCTAATATATGAAAAGGCCAAAAATGTCAACACACAACCTACACTTTTAAAAGTTGTATTAAAGTAAGTTTATTTCCTGTGATAGCAATTGAAACTGCAATTAACCCATGAAAAAATTTGACTATAAATACAAATTCTTTAGAAGTTATAACAAAAATGAAAATTGAGTATTTAAAAAAAATCACGATGAGATATTTATTCCTTTATTCATTTACCTTTTCCTCCTTGCTTATGGAACTGTATCGGGCAATTCTTTCCATTCGACCTACGTACACTGCACAATCTCTCTCTATTTCTTTCAGTTCTTCAAGTGAAAAAATAACTGAAATCCGGGGTACAGGTATATCTGACCAACATATATAATGCTGAAAAATGAGAAATTTCCTTTTACATACATTTTTAATAGTGTAAAATTTTATATTATGAACTCACATTATGTATTTTTTTAACTTAGTCATGCTTCAAGACACTGACACAAATTTCCATACAGGATCTGAAGTTTTTATTAGTATCATCTTTTAGCATTTATATAATTCAAAGTAGGAGACAAAGGTACAGTGGTCCACAACTTGGACCACAGGTCAAATTCTTAGTTTGGTCTTTGCCACTGAAAATCTAATACATACATTTATACTAATCATGTTCTAAATGTCTCAAATTTTCCTTTTCTGAATATCCAAATTAACTGAGCATGAGTAACTCAGTGTTGAACACATCTCTCCTGTCAAAAGTTAGGTTTTGTTCACTTACATCCCCCACAGATCCCCACTCAGTAGGAACTCTCTAGGACAGAACTAACACACCTACACGAGAGAGCTCCACACAAGACAAAACTCTCAAAACCATGGCCAGTGCACACCACAGAGAACCTTTTCTTTAAGTACCCTTAGTCTTTCTACTCTGCCTCAACATCCCTAAATCTGTGAAACTATTCTATTAAGTACAGAAAACGGGTAACTGAGCTTGAAGGAAAAAAACAAATGAGTGCACAAGCACCCTCACACTGGATTGGCCCAGTCTACTGGTAAAAGCCAGAAGACGAGATGCCCAGGGTTGTATTCCTGGGAATGTATTAAGGAGAAGGGAATTATCTTGAGGGCATTACCAAAAAGGGATGGAATGTGCCTGGCACTCTCAGACAGATGTAAGATCATTGAGCCTGGGTGCCATATGACCCGGGGGCAGCTACTGCTTTAGAGATGGATAAAGCTGTAACTTACCATGGAAATGATGGCTGACACTTCTATAAAGAGCCCAGTACTACTGGCACACCTGAGTCATGGTTTGGGAACAGTTGTCAGAGCAGGCTCAGGAGAACTAGCAGAGAGACATCTCACTTGAGCTATTAGGCTTATACCTAACACTACACAGCTGATACTGAGCTGCTCTGCTCTGTTGGGACTGAGCAGCTCTGATCTTAAAGAGCATACTAGCTACCTGGGAACGCCTACAGACTTTAGACACCTTTCTGGTTGTTTTATTTTTAGACATATAGAGAGAAGAGGGAAGACACAAAGTAGTTGAACATGTTTTTCTTATCAGGGACAAGAATCCAATGAACAGAACTATTTAAGCACCTCTTGAAAATGTAGTGATACAGCTGGAAGAGCTATGCAGAACTGAGCCAAGACCTGGTAAGTGAGGCAGCTTTAAACCGAAAAGGAGTAGTGCAAGAAGTGGAAGGCACTTGCTTGGACACCTAAAACGTTTCTGCTTTCAATACAAAGCAAAGTAAGAAATACAGCATATGCATTGTATACAACAATCTGATGGTCTTAAAATGTCTATTTATGCAATGAGGTGCTAGCAAGTAGAGTGGATAATCAGCTCACAAGTATCTGAGAGCAAGTAATTGCTTTTCATGCTTCCTACTTATGCAATACCAGGTTTTGATAAAGGTGTGAACTTGCTAAAAACCTAGACTCTTGCTCTAGAGAGACGTGATTTTCTTAATATAATAGGAAGGAACCAACCCAAAACTTACCCTAGGACAGCACAACTTCAGCAAGTTTATGGTTTTCCCACATATGTATACATCATTAGCAATATGTTTAAGAAATACAGGGACACAGTCTTCTACTTCTTTTGAAATCAAAACATAACCATGAGTCCAGTAATGTTTATCTACGTAACAAAAAGATGAAAGTATATATTTTAGTTATTTAATTAATGGCACAAATTATATAAATTAGAAATGCTCCATATGTATACTGTACCTCTGAAACAAAGATAATCCTCATTCACCTGAATCATAAATTCTCCATAAACATCTCTGAATACACCACTGTATACCCAATCATAGATAAATCTAAAAGAAAAAGAATTGTACAATATTGAAAATCAATCCTCTTGCCTTCTCACCTTTATTATATCCAAGCAGTTAGTATGTTCTTTAAAATCCCAAAAGACACGAGCTATGGGCAGGATAAAAACCCCAACAATTAAGTGCTGTGACACTGATATTTAAATATACAGGAGATTGTGGCCCCACGCCTTTCCTTAACTATTTTTATATAGAACATTTCAGTGATAATTAGTTTAGATAAGAGAACAGTGCCTCAATTAAAACAATCATTTTATTTCTGCATATCAATTTACTAAGCATAAATAAAGATATGTAGAAAACTTTGCAGCTCATCAAGGGCACAGTGAGAGAAAAGCAGAAAGGATTTATTTTAAACAGAGGTAATTTCAGCAGGGAGAAACTAAAAGGGTATAAACCAAAGATGCAATACCAAGCACTATTTCCCCAGACCTAGAGATATTTTTAATATACATGAAATAATGAGATCTACTAGTTTGGCATATTTATTCGTATTTTTTCATATCTTCTCTGTGTGAACCAAACTTTTGAAGAAATAAAAAACCCACAGTTTTTTCTACAACACAATCTGAGGCTGCAAATAAAAAGGCTCAGGTGTCCTTGAAGATTTTTTTTTTACTTAACTCTCTGCAACAAAGAGGAAGCATTTAACACAGCATTAAATCTGATGTTTCTATGATTTATTTGAGCAACAACTTGTATTATTTAATTTCTTTCAGGTTAATAAATGAGTGGGACAACACTTCTTGCAGATAATAGAGGCTTCCTTTCAGGGCAGTCCTGATCATGTATAATTGATGCTTCAATAGATAGCTGCAGGAAATTTAGGAATCAATGCAGCAAGCATCACACACTAGTGTGATACTTCCAGATTTTTTTAGGTTCCATATGATGCCCTTGGTATTTCAGAAATCTGACTTCCTTCTATAAATAGCAGGGTAGGAGCTGTGAAGATACTTCAGTGAGGCTTCTGCTAAATCTGAAATTAAATTTCTCTGAAGCTCATTTCATGCAGAAGGAAGAAAACACAACAAGGGTGGCCATGGGCGGAATCTTAAATTCAGAGCATTTTGACAGACTTTTGTTTTCTCTTCTAAGTATCATTATGCCTATTAAATAACATTGCAAACTGATGATGGACTACAGCTATAATTCCTGTAAACAGCTATTAAAAAAAAATTTACCATCTCTTCAGATGTTTATAAATTAATAATTTCTAAATTGCCATGCACTGCTTAACAGAACTTCTGCAATTTAAGGAATGCTACTTTTAATTACTCCTATTATCAGTTAGTTACACCTACTTAACAAATAACAGATATTTTATTCATTTTTGCTTACTATAAAGCACACAACAAAAAGGCAGTGGAAAAAAGTATGAACTTCCCCAGTTTGTACAACAAGAGAAACTTGTCAATTTCCAGTTTCAGGATTTAAGTATGAGAAAATAAAAAAAGAAGTTTTTCCAAGTCTTATATTCCAGTATGAATTCCCATGACCAGCAGCAAGAAGATAATCTTATTTACATATACTTATTTACCAATCTAGCCACACATAAACCCCTTATGTTGTTGCTGAGCTGAAAGAGAGGGAAAGAACAGCAAAATTAATTTTAATATATATTGCAGATACAGATACGTATTTTTTCTGAAAATGTTAAAAGCCACTGTTAAATACACAGTTACCAGATTACCAATTCATAACTCTTAAACTCAATTATGCAGAGAAAAGTATGGGCACACCTTGTGTATGGTTCACAGCTTGTCTTCAACAATGATAGAAGAACTGGATAATGCTCATTGCTACAATTGTTGAGAGCCTCTTTGTACAGATATGAAAGCAATTTAACACCCTAAAAAATGAAAAAAATTCTACAATTAGGCAACAAACGTCACAACTACTTTAATAACAAAAGACTCATAAATATATGGATTTACATGTCTCACTAGACACAGAAGACAGGATTCATCTCATTTCCTCCATCTATCTGCAGTTAAGATCACTTTACCTGAGCTAGTTACCTCAAGCTCACTTTATCATCTCTAGAGTGGAAGAAGTATGTTTAGACTTGGATCCACATGACTAGCAGGCTTATTTTGGGCCCTTTGTTTATTTTAGGAATTGAAAACACAGGACAAAATTGCAACTTTTTAAGTATCTAGAGCAAGGACTATAGTGCACTAACTGAAGGTCCAGGATCACAGCTTTGCTAGCAGAGAGACCAACACTAAGTATTTCATGTAAAATCCAACATAATTTTGAAGAATATTAACATTGCAACCCAAACCAAACATAAAAATATCAAACAAAAAATTACCGTAGGAAATGAAGCACCAGCTCCAACACTGATCCCCAGTGCTGTTGTTCCTATGCCACAAAGTTCAGCTAAATACCTAAAACACGGTATTAAAACATACATAAAAATTTCAACCAGGTGTCTCCAAGATCACAGTGATGAACTTTGCTGAATTTGAATATCGTACAACAATCATACTCTACCTGTTGAATGATAACAGGGAGAATAAAGAAACTGAGTATAAAGACCTTATATGTTTTTCCTAGAATATTCTGGATATTTGTTAAAATAGAGGAAAAATACTGCTAGCCTAAGTAAGAATGCTCATGTAATATGGTCTCTTTCAGTGTATATGAAGAGATTGCATTTTTTCTGCTATGAAAAGTTTAAACATTTAATACCATTCTCTTACCTCAACTGACGACCTAATTTTCTGAATAGAAAGCTGATTGTTAGAAGACTTAAAGTAGGAGGTGTTGACAAAACGCAGGCTCGGTAATATTGAAGATACTTTCTCAGTCCACTTGTGAATGCCTGGTATGAACAGAAAATATTTAAAGTCTTACTGTGGAAGTTGTTAACAGTCTATCAACGTCTCCCATCAGTTGCATCAGCATGAAAACAAACCTTTTAGTAAATTAAGGGTGTATGCAGGGAAGGGGGACTTGTACACCAAAGGAAGGGGCAAGTGAGGGTCTGTGCAACTTCAGACAATTAGTCAGATGACTCCTCTATACTCTTCATACATCCACGAACAGAGCCTGCACCTATGCACAGTGTAATAAAGCATCTTGGTTTAGCTTCTTTGACTTGTCCTTTGATAAGCTCCTCACTCTCTATAACATCAACCCAGTGAAACCTGTTTCCTTACCTTTATGCCTAAACCAGATACTGCAAAAAACTTGTCTAGAACTTTATCTAACAAGGAGACCTTAAGAGAAATTGAATAACATTGCTGTAAATCAAATATTCAGAATGAATACATTTTCATAACTAATTCTAACTTAATTCTATGCATTAGAAAGAGATTAAATCACCAGATATTACACAGTGTATGTACAGCTCAACATAATATACAGAGGTTTGACAAGGTAAATTTGCACCTAATTTTGAAATGAAGAAAAGTTATTAAAGCTATTAAGTACCATATTTCTTTACCTCAGTTTTTATTTTTTAAGAAGATATATTTTATATATATATATACACAGTGTACTAAGAAAGTTCTTGTATTTTCATTTTATACATCTTTCTGTATAAACATGTGATGTTTTTAATGCATTTAAAAATTATAATTCTTTTATCCACAACAGAACAACATGACTAAACAAATCACACTTTGGGTAACAAAGATGTTTTACTGCATGTTTCAGTGCAAGCAAGTCCTCAGCACAGAGAGCTGTGATTTAAATACATTGGCACTGTTCATTGCTGACCTGGGATGGAGCATTACTTAAAATACTTTGCAGTTTTGCAGAATGCAGAAATTCCAGCTTTACGTAAAATCACAGTCACCTTCTCTACCTCAGATACTTGTCCCATTAAATCTAGTTGATTGAATACAATTGTTTACCTGAAACACAAGTCCTTTGCTGTAGGAGGAGTCCAAAACTGGCTGAAGAGAAAAACGACTCAGCCGTGTGTAATAGGTTCCATACTCTGCCACTTCCGAGAGCAGGTTATGCATGCTCTCTGGTGATGTTCCAGATACATACACCCCCTCCTTTATCACAAATGACTGGGCAGCCTAAAAGGATATAGGCAGGGGGAAAAAAAGGCAGATTCAACTATTTCATAGCTGTATTCTGATTTAAAATAGCAAATATTTACACACAAAAATAACAGCAGACAAATTTTCAGTTTAGATACTCAGGTGACTGAGACTATATAGCTAGGACAGTGAGATAAACATTGAATTGTAGCAAAATTGCAGCAGTATGAATGATGCCTTCAAATATACAGAATAAGATCATTACCTAATTCCTTAAAGAAAATCCAATCTACAAAGTTATTTACACATCTATTTTCAAGTACTCATAAACCTATTTTCCCTTTAGAGAACTACAAATACTCTTAGCCTATTCCAGTAACATAATTACTGCAATATATTAATACTGCCTTGTTGACATTAGGCAACATTCAACTTTTTAACACTAGCCACAACTGCAAGACCTCAGCAGAAATAAATGTATTGAAGAGGAAACCTCTACAAAGAAAAAACCAAAAAGATTTGACTAAGAAGTGCAGATAAAAATCTTCCATACCTGATTGAGTGAAAATGTAGTGGACACCACACCAATGAGGACATTCAAGACATCCTTAACCAGTTCAGATTCTTTCATCAGCACAAGCTGAGGAAGCTGAAGTACAGTATTAGTAAACAGTTGCAATTCCCCTTCTCGAAGTTTGTAAAATTTGTCAAAAGCCTCTCTCCCAGCTTCAGTAAGATATGGTTCCTCTTTTTTACCAGGTGGGCTGTGTCAGAATAAACACAACATTACAACGTGATTATGTGAAAGGACGGAAATACACCTCATACAGAGAGAAAAATGCATTTCAGAGTTTTACACAGACAGAATTCCTCACAGAAAACTTACTTGTAATATAGCATATTTTTAAGGGAATGTGCATTCAGTCAATGAAACTGTAGCTCAAACTCAGTACAGAGAAGAAATACGTAGATATTTGAACTTCAGTTCAGAGACAGAATCCTTGACGGAGAACTACCAGCTGCTTTTGTGGCCTTCCCTGATGCAGTTTTCACACTAGGAAAATGAGGCCAATATATAGCATACTTCCATGGTTCATTTAACGCTAATATTCAAATAAGTTAAAGAGAAATATCCTCAAAGTGCTAGAATGAACTATTATTTACACATTTTACCTCTTCACAGTGAAGATTATTATCCCCTCCAAAACAATTTCTGTTTCCAATTCTTCTGAAAACTCAGAATTCTAGTAGCAGATATTACACAAAACTGTCAGGCATATGATCTATATATGACTCTTAGACCTTTCAGTCTAAATAGTAGCAAGAAAAACCGTCTTGTACTAGGAACAAAGCCCAAGTGGGCTGCAGTGGCTTTGAAAAATCATAACAGAGAACTTCTGAGTTTCTGAGCTTCTAAGGCTCAGAGATGAAAAAACACTGTTTAACAATGCCACAGCACACCACCAGATTATTATTTAAAATTACAGAAAACATACAGACCAAAGTTTCTCCAAGAATCAGGCACACCACTGTCCATCTGAAATGTAAGGATACCTGCTATACCTGCCTTTTCTTTTATCTTCCATTTTAGGGAAGCTAGGAAGCCTTAACAGGACTATAGAGAGCTTTCTCTCAGGAGATGCACCTTCTACTCAACAGCCAAAAGAACTACAAGTCTAACTAGACGATCAAGAAATCTGTTATAATTTTCTGGTTTGTCCACAGGACGGGAAAAAGAATACAATACTCTACAATACCGGGAGATACTTATTTAATTCTTCTACTGCTCTACAATTACCATTTTCTCTTCTGAAACTGAAAATACGGAATCATTTTAGACTGAGACAAATTACATAGCACACAAGAAGTGAAAATAGTTAGAAAAATACTGCATTTCACACAAACAGTGTTTTCCTAATCCCTTCAGTTTTTGACAAAGATGATTTTATCTCTTCCTATGAAACTGCTGCACTCTAAGAACTAGGCTGTTGAAACCACACAACCTTTATTCCTTTATCCCTATTAATGCAGCGTACTGAAATCTGTGAATTAAACATGCTCATTTCACTATTTACACTGAGGTCATTTGGAACTAAGATGCAATGCAGCTTCACACATTTGCATGCAGTACACAGTAAGTTTACCAGTAACATCAGACACATACTACCCAATTCTTTCCCAGCATCTTCGTTTGCTGGGTCCATATGTAAGCACTGCATCCCACAAGTCTATGTCTGGAGTCATGCTCGGCTCTGACTGAGAATCAGGAGTCAGATTGGATGCTGACTGGAATCCTTCATCTTCTGACTGGTCTATACTTTGGGGAACCTGTCAGAAAGAGTTCAAACGTCAGACATGAAAACATTTCACTGAAGATACATACGCTAATGAAAAAGATGTTTTGCTATCATTCGTGACCAAGTGACTCTACGTGACCCAACCTCCTTCACCTACCCTCCCTTTACATCAATTTTAAGTTTTTACTGTAAGCACTCTTTTTATTTGATGAGTCTCTACAGGTATTAATGCCTATACATATAAACCAAATCACCTTCAGAATAATATCCTATACTTGTTGGTGTTAAACGAAACATCCTTGTTTGGCAAGCATTAGTTCTACAAACTGAGAATCTCAGGTATGGACATTCAACAATATGTAGCATTAATAAAATAATACTGCTCTGCCGTTTGTTCCAGGCAAATGACCCAGGCCCCAAATCTTCATATTTGTAAATATTTTGTTAACTATGACTAACGTAGCTTGTTCCCTGATTCATATGCAGAAAATCTGTAAGTGTACAAACAGTGTATATGCCACATCCTCAGCTCCCACCCAGCAGGAGCCATATGTGCAGAATTGTCCTCAATTTCAGTAAAAGACAATCACACCCATAGAAAAAGCAGCATATTCCTCAAGAAATTGCAATTTTTCCAGTCTGATGGAGAGAGTTCAGCACTAATTCAAAAAGGTTCTGCCTCCTCTAGGTTACAATTTACATCCACACGTGAACACTGAATGGCACAGGGTTTTTCTATTTAATGTGTCTGCCTTCAAGTTTCAATTCAGACCCTGAATTAAGGGAACTGCAAGATTTATCCATATGTTAAGTAGAGGGAACAAGTTGAGGATCTAAAGGTAGGCTATAAATAAATTTACCTACACACAGTAAAAAGGAAAGAAAGAAAGAAAAAATCCCCTAAAAGTGTATCTAGTACTTCTATGAGAATAAACCAGCAAAAACTAACAGAATGGTCAGCAAACGGGAAAAAAAGATACAACAGAAACTGTACACACGGAAAAGGTAAAAGGACAATATGAACTAGGACAGTCAATGGAGAAAGAAAAAAACCCAAACAGGAAAAATGCTTTAAGACATAACTAGCCAAGAGAGCAATACAGCAAGTTAGATAACGCAATCTGAACAGCAAAATACATACATTCAGACAGGGATGCTTAGGCAGTCAGTCTGAGCACTGACAAGTAAGCAACAATGCAGAGGAGTTCAACAGACAAAGCAGGCAAAAATGCAAACAAAAGGTTGCTAGGGTGGGGAAGGCATGGATACAGCTGATGGCTTAAACTCATAAAGCCTATGGCCACATGATGGATTTTGACCCAGCTACAGGGCAAGACCAAGGTTTTTGTTATTATACATTTCCAAAAAGCTTATCTGGTTCTCTGCAAAGGAAAGGATGCTTGCTCCCTCTTAAACTCCAGTGCTGTATGCTTCTATCACCAATTAAACTATTACCTACGGTTTAAACTATAGTTTCAAAGTGGCACATGAAAGCATGCATACACTCACTAGTCCAAAACAAATGATACCGTACTTTAATTGCAAGTCCAGATAAATCTGCATTGTCAGGCACTGGTGGTAAATCCAACTTGATGTCCATATCATACGTACGGCTGTGGATAAGAGCACCGAAGAGGGAGACGCGCGTTTCCTTCTCAAACTTGTCCCCAGCAGGACAGCTCTGTGAGAACAGCCCTATGGAAGGGAGTCCAGTGCCAGGCGCAGCCTCCATTATCTGAAGTGTCTTTTGAATTGTGTCATTGAACTGACATTCTTCGTTTGTTATCAGAGATTGTATGTCAGCTTCAAACACACTTACATCGTAATAATCATAACCCTGGTATTTGACATTTCTCCCAACATATTTGTTGTTCAGAAAATAGTCCTTTTTTTGTGGTACCAACTGAGGAGGACCTGTTCCAGCAAGCTGTACTAAGAGATCTAAGACAGAATTAACTTCAGTAAATGGTAAACATTCAGCTGTTTCCAGTTCCTCCACAAGATTCTCCAGTCTATCTGCTTGAGCACCTAGGCCAGCAACTCTCAAGTTGAAAGACAGCATCAAAATTTTGTTTTTCACTGGGAGTCTGGAAACATTTGATTGCAGCTTACGAGCCTCATCTTGAAAAAGGTTCATGAACAGGGCATTATAAGCAACTCTTTTCAGATTTTCCTTAGCCCTTCTCTTGCTGATCTTCTGCGTACCCAAGTGAACCTTCCATGGCAAAACTGTCAATTGTGCTTCACATAGATCATTGAACAACTGCGTAATGCTCTCCATTTCAAAAGAAACTGTCAGGTTTTGGCAGTTACAGTCTGGGTCTCTGATTTCATGGGAAGGAAGACCTGAAAAATATCAGGAAAAGGAAGAAACTCGTAAGGTGTATAAGAAATTGGTGAGTATGCTTTAACTTAAACTGAGACAGCCCAAAAGGAAAGAGAACGGACCTCCCACATATTTAGGACATGAGCTACAAAAATCACACTTTAACTTTGATCACCAGTGAAGTGATGGTGCAGGAAGCTTAATTCCAGATGCCAAATTTTTCTCGGCAGACTGAAACAGAAGAGAGAAGGTTGTCCTGATCTAATCCCGGCGTCTTGCGGGAACATCGCTACCCTTTCCCAGGAGATATCCACCACCCCCCTCCCACGCGGTGGTGCCCTCAGCCGCAGACGCGGGGCTGCGCGGGCGAGAGGACGTGGGCACGACGCGGGTGGTGATGGTGACTGGAGGCGACCACACGGCTGGGCTGGAGGGCACCCGCCATCCCTGCTGCGCTCCGGAGCACTCACCGAGAGGACGCGGGATGTCGTCACCCTCGGAGGAGCGGCCGGCGGCGGGGCTCACCCGGAGCATCCAGCTGGGCCCGAGCACGGCGTGCCAACCCCCCGAGCCCAGCAGCGCCCCGCGGGGCTGCCCCCACCCTTCCCGCCCCTCCGCCGC
>VYZT01056758.1:169483-184773 GCA_013400735.1 Pomatostomus ruficeps | reverse complement strand
ACACCGGCACGGAGAACGCTGGCACTAGGAACGCCGACACGGAAAACGCCGATTTGCACCGTTCCTGAATTTTAAGCCGTTCCTCCGCTACTCGCCCTCAACGCTGTCGCCGCTCAGCTGACAAAAATACAACACGCTAGTGCCAGAAAGCCATGAACCACGCTGGTCCCGAGCTGAAGGAGGCAACTGCAGCCTTCTGACGGTCTTTGCAAACAAATTATACCCAGAGTACACTCTTTTCCACTCTTAATTCACTTTTAATAAAGGCTTAGAAAAATACATATCAAAACGCAACATTTATGTGATTCAAGCACTATAAATTCCATTGAACAACGGCAGGGAAAGCGAAAAGAGCCGAGCTATTTCTCAGAAGATGCCTTTTCATTGAAAATTATTAGTTAAAAAAAGGGGGGGAAGGGGTAGGAGACGTTTAGGGGAGACAGTGGGAGAGGGAAGAATGGCAAAATCTCCTGTCAGGAAACGAATTTCCTGTTAGGAAAAATGCTGAAGCTAAAGTTTGGTCATTGGCTGGTTTCCAATTCAAATACTTTTTTGGACTTCGAAGTTCAGTTTAAAGAAATTCCGAACTGAAATAGAACATCTTCATGTTCTTCAGCTCTTCTTTGTGAAAAATCTTTCAGATAGCTTTTACTTTCTTTTGAAAAAGATTTTAATTTCAAAATGGTCAAGGATGGGTATCATTTCCCCTCCACCAATATCTGAAAACCAAAACAAATGAAAAGGGAAGCACTGCGAACAATTAAAAAAGACAACTGCAAAGTCAGATTTAGTTATTCCACATGATATAAAGTTGATCCCAGTAGCAACACCAGTATAAACTTAATCTGCAGTGTCTGAAACGAAAAGTTCAAATTATTGAAATCACAATAACAAAAATGTGCCCTTGAAAATGATTCCTAAATCATATCTGGAATACTAGAAAACAAGGTATATCATGGTTATTGCCTTGGGATGTTTGTTTAATTTAGAGAATTTACATGATGTAGCCTTAGGCCATTACTAAATCTCTGGAGGTTTGGAGTTTTTATTTGTTATATAGACAATTTACATTTGAAAAGAGGGCAGAGTGAAGTCCTCATATTTTCCTTTTCTTCTTCTTTCTAAAATGATTCTGAAATGAAATCAATTTCTTGAAATCTCATCCTTCACTGAAAAGAACAGCAATAAGAAAACCAGTTATTAATCAAGCTCATACCACAATTCCTGACCCCACAAGAACATTTTTATTGGAACCAGACCCTTAGCATTGGGCATTTCTTCTGAAAAAGAGAATAGCATTTTCTTTTAGAGATGCCCACCTTTATAACTGCTTTTTTTTGTTCAAAACCAAAAGTCATTCAGCAGAAAAACGCTTCTAGACAAGTATGCCTGAAAACATACATATTGCCTAGCCTGATTCCTATACAAATGCAGTGCCTGATCTTCAGCTCTTTGTGACTGTACTTGCAGCATGATTAATCACTGCTGAGATACGTGAAGTTATTTGTGGACAAGTTAAACATAAAAATATCACCTGGATTGGCACTATATTCAGAAAATACATTAGCAATCAGAGCTAGGACACATCTTGTTACCCATTCTTTAAGCACATATTTTGGTAATTTAATTTGAAAATTTTGGAGTAACAGTATTCAAAGTCCCAAGGATACAGTTGTTACGCTATGAAATTTGGTGTTTTCTGGCTCAAATGGCAGAATTAGAAGCATTCAGAGTTTCACCACTTTCACATTAGATTGATCTGCTCCACTGACTTAAAGGACTCAGCTGTATTTATGTATGATTTTTTCAGAAACTTATGGTATATAAGAATTTAATATAAAATCAGACAACTTACCTGAACACTGAAGCATTTTCCATTCCTGCTGAAACTGGTCTCTTAATGTTTTTATTTTATTTACTTTTTCTTGAGTAGAAGGTACATAAATTCCAAAAGGAGGTGTAGAAGCACCCACTAATGCTTTGGCTACACTTTGCATTACATTTATCTCCGTGTCCTAATTAGGAAGAAAAAATACCAAGATCTCTTTGTTTCACTGATACATGAAATATTTTAAAACAGGCTTTTGTAATTAAATTGCTAGTATTAGTAGCAAGAATGATCAACCTCCCATTTTCAAATAAAAATGTGTTAAAATGGAGTTTTTTCCTGAAAAACGTAAATTAATTTTTATCTGTTGTAAAACTTGTTTCTTTCAAATAGAGAAAGAATCACACTTTTCCCTTTATGAATGAAAAGAAATAATGCTGGTTAAGGACAGACAATATTATGAGATAAGGGGAACATAGAGCTTGCTTACTTCATGCATCTTTTACTTTCTATGAGTGGAAAACAGTGATATATTTTGCTTAATCAAGAAATTTACTATTTTGGACTTCTCACAGTCTAAATCAATATAATTTCCTTGCAGAAATGGTGTTTTGAAATGTTGATGCTATATGAAGATTATATTTGAAAGACTGCAACTCTATTTTGTTTTTAAGAGATAGAAGTATTTTTTCAAGTATTCTAAAAAGCCAAGCACATGCATTAGAAAATCATGATCCTGTTATGGAGCTACTTGCAGAGTCCCAACATAAAAGTATCAATCTTTTTCTTTTTAACATGTATGTCTAATAACCTTTATTGTCTGAATTTACACCAGAATATCAGTAATTCTCTCAATTTCATACTCCTAATTAGTAATATGCAAATACATTATTTATGGTACTGCATATCAATGTACAAATTATTTTAACTTAGATAATTTATGTATCAGCATTCTAAATTAAAACAAATAACATTCAAGAAAACTACAGAATCAATTATGTCAAAATCTACTTAATTGGCAGCTTAATGAATAGCATGGCTTTAATTGGGTACTTGCTGGGGAACAGATTAGAATAAGCATACATGAACGCTATTTTGTTGTTTCTCACTGAAGAAGAACTAGAAAGCATAAAAGTAATCAAAAGTTACTGTTTCAGAGATCACACAGGGAAACTATGTTACTCACAACCACAGATGCTGGATGCTGGAGAAGCCAAGAGTGTAAATTGACTTCTTTAGGGGATTAGACAAATTCATGGAAGATGCGCTCACTGACACTGATCCCTGGTCTGGATACAGCCTCCAACTCCTGAATTTAGGCATCCTTAATGTGGTAGGATAAGTCTCTATATTTTTTTTTTCTTTCCAGTGCTCTTTACCAGAAACACAAAGCTGGGGTAGACTGGCCCTCAATCATATATTATCCCAATTAAGTTCATTTGGAGGGTATGTGCCATTCTGGTTTATGTTCTGCATGCTGGAAGTTGTGTGTGATGAAGTACAGCACAGGGGAGAGAAGAGGAAATTTAGTGTTCTGTTATGAACAGGACAACAGGCTGCTTTCCTTCACATTTGACGGAAAGAGGCCAGATGATTTAACGGACAGGAAGTGCCTCTTTTCAGCAGACAACTCTGAGCTGTGGATGCCAGATAAAAATGGAAGTTGTGGCAAATTGTCAGAACATCTATGGTCCACAGACATAACCCTGGGCTTGCGTTCATGCCTCGGCTTCTCCAGCTTGCAGGCGGCCTACGGCTGCCTACGGCTCGGTGTGCAGCTGTGTCTTGCCTTTTTCTCAGGACAGAAAGAAACTTGGGCAGTTTGTGCTGTGAACTCAGGGGTACCAAAGGTAGGATAAATACAGCCAGTATGTTCTGCTGGGCAGCTTGATGCAGTTCATGCCAGTGCCTCTCCAGACACTTTGAAGTACCACAGCTTAGCACCACTTCTTACCTCAATCACAGCAAATATTCGAGACTCAGCTAATCCTCGTAGTAAAGCAACAAGCAGAGAAATCCCACTTATTCCAAGGTTCCTATTTGGTCCAACAGCTATTACTGTTAAGTTCGGTTGATAACTATATGCTACAGGAAGAATGAATCCAAGTACGGCAGAAAAGAAATCATTTCCTTCAGCATCCTTTAACAACAGCAAGAAATTGGTTAACACAAATGTAAAGTCCCAAATTCCCAGATATAAAACAAAACAGAAAGGTGAATCTCAAAAAGCTTTTGATTGTCCTAGGAAGCAGGATACAGATCTATTTTCCCAGCAATTTTTATATTAAACATGCAGGATTATTTATCTTTTCCTTAGTGTCTTCAGATTGTAACTCTGCCTTGCTGAAGATCAACTGCAGTAACTATGGGAAGTTTCCTCAAACCTATGCATGCTAATACACTCTAAAGCTCTGTGAAGGAGTAGCAACCTGGCAGGGGCAAAAAAAAGGAAATATTTTCAAAGGTCCATAGTGGAGTAATGAGTATAATTCTCAATGTCATTTTATAAATTTCTAAATATATTCTATTATTTCTGTTTAAATGGTTTTTCTCCTATGTTGTTTCCAGAAAGTGAATCTTACCTCTTTCCAGTTTAGAGAAATATAGTGTTTGCAGCTGGTCTTTCCAGACTGTTCTTTCTCACAGATATTTATGATGAGCATTTTTCTGTAAATAAAAACCCCACTTGAGTATTTAACCAATATTTCCCAATGGGATAAAAATGGGGTATTTTTCATCATTCTTTAAATACTAACTTGTAATACAGGAGCAAATAACTATTTGCATTAGTACATGCCAAAATGTAAACAATTAAAACTGAAATCCTTTTAATGGTATTTTTAAAAAGAGGATTAAAGACTATTGGCAAATTATTTTTAAGAAAAAGGGGAAGTCAAAAAAGGTTCTATATAAGTGAAGAAAACTTTCAGTAAAGAACTGCATCAGCAGTATGTGACTCCTGCAGGTATAGGGGAGATAGGTCCTATTTAACTAATAATTGCCTTTTTTACTACATTGTATTTTCAATTTTCAGTAACAATCTAAATTTCAATTAATACAGAAGGATTATACTTTAAACCTACCACTAAATGCATAATGTAGCATTTAGACACAATAATTTATCTTTGAAGGTATATTTGGGGACGTTTTGTATTATGTCTCAAGCTAAACTCAATGAATGTCAGCTCATGACTGATTCCTTAGTGCAGATTTCATCACACATATGGACACTTATGCGGAACATTTAGAAAGCCCTTGGGACTGTACCCCCTTAGGTAAAGAGAGACCTCACCCATCTTCTGTGTTTGGTATGATCTGCATGTTTCCAACAAATACACAAAGCACTCTGCAGGAAACAAAAATATACATACATTTACAAGTAATTTTTTTCAGTTAGTGCAATTTGTATAAAAGTTTGCATGAAGATTGAAAGCATTAAAAAGAATGTATATTGAATTTGGTTCATTAAAAGTAGAAATAAAACAAAAATCAAGAAATTGTCCTCAGGCCAAAGCCAATTGAAATCTGACAAAGGGAAGTGTAGGCTAGCACAGTCATCATCCTTACAAATCTTTTGCTTTTGGAAAGGCAAAAGGTTTTGTTGGCATATACGCCATCATCTGGATTACATATAGAAAATGCATGTGGACGTGCTATTTGTTTTAAAAATCAAGGTTTCGCAGGCAATTTACCATATTTGCCACACTTAGATCTGATTTTAACATTTTGTCAAAGGTCTCTAAATGCAAAGCATACAAATTCACCTTTGAAATCCAAAACGAACAGAATGCCTTAGTGCAACAGCAGCAGAAAGAGCAGCTGTGGGCGATGCTGCAATTCCATTACACACCTACAAAATACATTTTTCATTCAGAAGCAATTAATGCTGCAAAAGATCATGTCATTTTTTAAGTGTAACAACTGCATTTTTGCTTGTTTATATGTATCAAGGGATTTTAATGATTAGGAACAATAAGAAAAGGATTAGGAAAATACCATTAATTAATTTTCTACAGAAAGGTCATATTTGATTATTATGCCATAAACTGCACCATTATTTCGAAAGTATGGTGCTATACTAAAAGGTAACTGTAAAAATAGCTTTTGCAGGGGAAGGCCATGTTTACTGGGTCTCTAGATAGTCTGCAAACTGCAGCAGAAAAATACACCCTATGAAAAGGAGGTTGTTCCTGAATATTCTGACTCTTCCTTTAACCTAGGCAAGCTACTCTTTCCTGGAAAACACAATTGCAGTATTACTCAGTCAACCCTTCAGTGCTCATTTGTGGTGTGTAGTGCTTTGAACTCTACATGAAAGCTAAGCAAAAAGATGTATTTCCCCTCCTCACTCCTCCTCTTTGTCGGCACAAAAAGTTAACTTACATCTGCAACTCATTAAAAGTTCTACTTCTTTTTGCCAGTATCCATTTCTTAAAACCTATTTATAGACTCTCCTGGAGCTACGTGCAGTTTATAATGTCAGAAATTTGTCCTCAAGATCTACATATGTGACTTCCAACAGTAAGATGTCTTAGAAGAAAGAGGCCATTGTGGTAGTTACTCTTCCTTGCAGGCCAGGTACTTTAAAGAAAGCTTTTCACTCGAAGAGCAACTTATTATGATGTAATACTTTTACTTGTTTGCAGTTTTTCTTCTAACCTCCTCCCAGTTTTTGCACATAAATATGAAGATGCACCCTCTAAGCCTGCCCTCTCTTAATTCCTGACCCTGCAAGGATCAAAATACTGAACTAGAATTACTCTGTTCAGAATCACAGCATACAATAGAGCTGTTGAAAACACCACTATAGACTATGTGTGTGCATGCACATATAAGTTAAAACTTACTCTCTGTAAACTTTGCACACTGAGACATGAAAAGCATTGACATTTCTTCAGATTTCTTGCTGCTGCTCATTGGTGCTTGGTACATCAACTTCTGTTGCCCTCAACTGGAAGAGTTAATGCCTGGCTCCCCTGTAGGTCTGAGAGCAATGAGAAGTTTCTTAGGGACTCATATTCTACCTGAAGAAAATCTGGACAATGACTGGCCCAAAGATCATTGGAAAAATGGCTTGGGGTTAACAGCTATGCCTAAGTAGTTGTTTTCTCATCTTGCATGCTCACTCTCACATAGCTAAACACATTCTAGCTGAGATTGGTGGACTTGGGAGAGAAACAATAACTAGCAGCTGGACAACAATATAGTAGAAGCAAAAAATCAGAGGAATCCAACTCCACCCCTACCCCCAAAACCATGGCAATATATTATTACCTCCTTCCTAAGTATTTTATCTAGAATTGCAAACATACTGCCAAGAGAGAGCAAAGTTTTGTCCTCTTTCACAAGGTCTGCGTAAAAGCCACTGTAAAATAAATGGATGAAGAAAAGCTAGGTTAGAGACAATAACGTCTTCAAAGAGGACACTGACAAAGTGCTTTGCAGTTGGTGTTTATGGGGTACATTTTGTATAGGTGCTACACATTGATTCTCAGAAACCTAGCTCTAGCAGGAAGACGGCAACACCAGTGCCTGACAGTCTTCAGCTCCCTAAACCTATCTCCATTCTGCACTGGAAAGAAAACAAAAGTGTCTGATGATATTCAGGAAACAGGGTTCTGTCAAAATTAGTTGAAGACAAGACAAAACATTGAGTTTCTCAAATCAGAGCAGTTTGTTATTTTTTCCAGCTAAAAGTGAGTACAGCACTTTAAGACAGCTTCCTAGTAAAATCTCTTTCTAAATTAATACATTTGCATTAGCTGTCCTATCTCTATTGAAAGAGTTTTAGAGAAAAGTATTCTGAATAGTTCTTTAAAGGATTTCAGGCTATGAGTGCTATACAACACAAATGTTTCCTTTTAAAGGAAGAAATCCTGTAATTGAGTAGACTAAGGCCAAAAAAAAGACCATGGCAGACACAGAGTTAGATGACAATTTGTACAGAGACCTCTCATTCTCGTAATTATGTGGAAAATTAAATAAATAGATCAACCTGACAAGAGCTTTTGTTTCAGTTTTGTCCATTTCCTTCAACAGCTGAACATGTACAGGGAGAAAATGTTCTGAACCTTCAGAATCAGTTGTTGCTGTTTTGATGGGTGGCACTGGAAATAGAATATTTTTCATGTGCAATTCCAAAAACCTTTCTACTTCAACAGTTTTGCTGTTGTTAGTTATCTTAGATTCATGTTCTGTGGAGGGATTTGAATTAGCCTTCTTTAGTAAGTGTGATTTGGTGCTCAAATTTTGTAAAAATGATGTATCTAGAAAAAAAGAAAAAGAAGAGTTTCACAGGTATTAGTTTCTAAGCAATATGTTAATATTCAGATATATTTATTTACAAAATAGAATATATCTGTATTCATAGTATGCATATTTATGCCCATGCACTAGCCACAATGTTTCCTGACAAAGACGTTATTTTCTCAGTGCTATTACATTTGTTTTAATCTACTGAAAGGTCATATATTGTAATAAAGCTTATGCCCATATTGTTGACAGAGAAAACAGCATCCTCAAACAAAGATGTCAAAGTGCCACTTTTTGGTATGGTGTTTGCCAGCTTCAGAAAGTTCTTTTCAGACTAGCTGAAGACATGACCTTGAATGAAGCCTCATACTGCTTCATCAGTCACTTAATGAATAACTACTTGTTCAATTAGTTTAATCCACTGGTATTAATTTTAATAAATTTTAAATTTTGTATAAATCCATTTATTATTAACATTGCTTGAATAAAGAGAAGCTACCTTCATATGCCAACCATTTCCAGTAGGGTTTATGTGCTGCTCTCACATTTTGAATAGATTCAACAGCACTACAAAAGAAACAAGATTAATGGTATCAGCAATAATGAAAATAGAGGAATCATAACTTACCTCTACAAAAAAGCAAAACCAAAAAATCCAACTGAAAATGAACAAACTCTGATCTCTTCCAAGAATGCAAAACAGAAAGACAAGGAGAATGAGAGTCAATGAGCAGACTGCTTGAAAATATTAAAGGTTCAAAAAGAAAAGTGAAGAACACATACAACATGTACAGACATTTACACCTTGAGTGAAATCCCAACCCTGTTGTTGAAGGAAGCACACCTGCCTGAGTTCAGGAGAAATTTCTCCTGTCTGTCAATGTCTTGCCAGAGATTTTATCTACACGATGTAAAGATTTAATTAGACTAACTCAAAACTAAGACAATCTGTTTAGGAACCAAGTAAATCACCAAGTAAATACCCTGCTATTCTTTGTGTTGAGATCTTCTTTTTATTACCACTGGTATTTGCAGCACTATGGGCAAATGGTCCCATTACACTAGCTATCATACAAATATAATTCATGTCCTATTAAATCCAGAAGAAATTCTGTGTACTTGCAGATTACTTGTAAGGTGTTCAGGAGCTGGAATGATATATTGGGTAAGTATGTAATCAACTCTCCATTACATAGGATGATAGCAACCTGAGATACCACAGGTGGTAGAGAAGAAAAAGAGGACACAGAGGGCTTGGAGCAAAATAACCAGCTTTGCTCCATCTGTTTACCAAATGCAACTCAGCCCACAGTCTATATATATTCACACTGCTTCCCGGACTGATCCAAGCCCTGAGTTTTAACACAGCCAACTGGTAGGTGCTGCCACCAAAGTGCATGAGGAGCATTTCTGCTGGAAAAAGCACAGGACAGCTACTGAGCTGGGAGAAAGATGGAGGACAGCACATGGAGATGTGGAAGAGATAGTACAGACAAGTAGAGAGAAAGACACTCTTTAGATATGGGACTGATTCAGGCCCAAGGTTCAGAATGCTTTACTAAGTCAGGTTCACCACTGTACAAATAGTCTTAGTGCCTCTAAAAAGAAGTTAGACTTGAAATTTAATTATCTTGGTACAGCTCTACATAGTTTCGCACCCCAGGACTCGATGCTCCAAATTCCAGAAACACAAGTATTCTTCAAGACTGGCTCTGCATAGCATCAGCTCTCACTGATGAGAGAAAGGCTAGCCCCAAGTATTGCTGTACTACAGCAACTGAAGAGGCTCTGAGGTCTGAAGTACTAATCCTTGCAGTTGCAGACTTTCCCAAATACTGGCTGTAGTTAACTGGTATTGCCTTGATTACAGCAGGATTATCTCAGCCTTGCGTGAGATGGATTTCTATAGCATAACAAGGCCTAAGGATAAAATGGCTTATAGTTTCATGCTATAAGATCTCACAGCTTGAAATAATTTCAGAAACAAAAGTATATAAAACTGTACTTTGGATGACTTTAAAAATGCAAGTGATCCAAAGTAGAAAATACTGTATTATAAACTATCCTATTAAAACCTTACCTCGTCAAAATGTTCAAAGCATACATGCCTTTAGTCTCCTTGAGAAACACACTGGTTGTTCTAAAATTCTTTATATGCTTACCTTAGACAAGGTGCCATTTCTCCAGTTATTTGAGGTACAGGATCTCCAAGCAAAGTTTTTACAGTCATGCAGACTGATTCACCCAATGATTTCAAGTGATATCCACCCTAAAAAGTATTTAGTGTCAAATAAGGGACAAGTACTTTTAACATCTCTCTGAATTTCAACATAGAAAATAAACTATACTTTTGAAATACATCTGTATTTACAGAAACAGAAGATGATATGCAAGGGTATCTAAGTCAATGTTTTTTCAATATGAAAACAGTAAGTTAGTGGCTACCTGCTGATCTTCACTGGCATGTCATGGCTGAACTCATTTCATCATAGTTCAAGTAACTTCAGAAATCAGTCATTACTTTGCCATGAAAACATATGCCTTCTCCATTCCCATCTACAACATGCCATCTTCAACAATCCTTGTGGAAGATTCCTTATATCACTGTCCTCTAAATGGCTGCACAAGAGAAATCTCCCACCGCCTGACATTTGTAGGATGTGGTTGCCTAATAGTTTGGCAGAATTTGGAGAACAAGATGGATTTGAGACTGCTAGGTGCCATGCAGGAAGCCGTCTATCACCTATGGAGCAGTCACGCCACCTGTGGGAGGGGTGAATGCTTATTTGCACTTCAGCTAATAGACAAAAATATCTATAATAACTTGCTAGAGAGAAGGATGATAAAGAAAGGTCATGCAAAACAAGAGGTCAAGTGAATCAGTTAATATACAGTTCACTCTTGAAGACCTTGTTGGCAGCAATATTTCCATACACTTAATGAAAAGCCACCATTTTTCTAACTTGCAGCAGAAATAGGGAGTTGAAGTCTAGATTTCAAAAGGAGAAAGCATTTTAATGGTTTTTTAAAAAGAGTGAAAAAGAGCTCCTAAAGAGCCAGCATACAGTCTTACAATCAAAAAAGAGGGAATTTTCTAAGTGCTCCATTACTAAGTAAGAGTATCTTTAGGTTAAAGGTTTCATAAAGTCTCCTGGAGTAAGATACACTTGTAAAAACATTGGTATATACAGCCTATTCACTAAATACATTATAATGAGTTTGGGACTGTCAAGACCAGTAGACTACTCACTGTTCACAAGAACTGAACAGATTTGTGGAGGATATGTTTTTTTGAATGATGAGCATATGGCTCCTTTGTTTCAAAATTCTAAAGTGTAAGAGTGCTGTCAAATCTTAGCCATTTTTGCATTCCTGATACTCAAAAGAAAGATAAAAAGAAGACATTATTTTCTTGAGAAATTTTGTTTCCTAGCTTCTAGTTTGCTCTAAATGGCTCCAATACGAAGACCTTTCCTCTGGGGATACATTTCAAAAGTCTTTACCTCTAGGACGACACACAGCTTGCCATTAGCTAACTGCATCAGGAAATGGGTAAGGTGGGCAAAAACCTCGGGAGTGGCATTCATCTGACCCTAAACCAAAGAAAAAATTTTAAGAGATGACACCTTGATTCAAAAACACTGACAAGAAACCCAAACAAACAATCTGAAGCGCCCAAGTCTGAGTTGGAATACCAGAACACTTGCCTCTCATTATATCAAACAGAATGCTGAACCAACTGCATTTAAGGAAGGTGAAAAAACCAACACAGAATTACACATATGGGATAATCTGTCTCTGCATGTTTTGTTATAATGTTTAATGAATTGGGTCAGCCTAAAGACTCAAGCACATGTTTTTAGCTTGATCAAAGTGGATTTCACTTAGCAATCACAGGACATTAAATCAGCAGGAATATTTTCCTAATAGATTCATGACTGACAACACAAAGATCACAAGTTACTTACTTCAGGGTCACCAATTCCAGAATCATATCCAGATGAGACAATAACCAGTTCAGGATCAAACTGTTATAAAAGAGACAGTTGTAGTATATCTTTATATCCTATATTCAATTTTGTACTGGATTTCAACCATACCGCAATCAGCTGTTATTTCAGTTGGAATATGAACACAAATAAGGATTCTCCTTGAATACGTTACACTTTTACACTATTTTCATTTCTGCTGTAGAAGTTGCAGATAATTATGTGGAATATTTAAAAGCTAAAATGCCATAAATAATATTCGCTTGATCAAGGCAATGTCATACCAGCAGAATAAATGTATTAACTGTGCTACTGGTAATTACTGCATTTCTGCAAAATATTCAATTGCACTTGCTTAAGAAACACTTAGGAAGTACTCTCTGTCAGTAAAACATTACCTCAAAAGCCATTGGAAGCAACACATGGAAAAACACAGCAAGATAATCTGAATTTCCCATCCCAACCTGAAAAATATTAAAAACACTCATCATATTTTCCTGTTGGAATGACAAACTTTCTAAGGCACTTCAATATTTTAGGGAAAGATAGGAAAAGTTAAAGATTAGGGAATCTTATGAAGTACAGTAAAAAACCCTCTGTTTAAGTAAAGTACATAAATATCCACCATTTTTAATCTTAATGAGCTTCAGTTCTCTGCTAAACAAGGATGGATGTAACCGTCTCCTGAAATGCTTTCTGATTTGATGGCTAGGCAAGATACTCAAGTAAAAATGAGTGTGTAAGTTTTTCTCTCCCTTTTATTTTTCAAACATTATCACATTCTGAGCCATATTTTCCAGCAGACATTCCCCTGACAGGAAGGATATACACTGTATAACATATTTGCCAAGCAAGTGAAGCAGTGCACTTACTCAGAAAGTGTTATATAAAGGATGAAATACAAAGCTATTGCATTTACTTTATTGTGCTGTAAACAATATTTACCTTATTCCAAGGCAAATTTATGTTAAAACCTTTTCCTTTACCCAGACCCACGGCATCATAATCGGATTCTTTGAGTGATGGCCAGAATTCCTGATGTTCATAGCGATGCCAAGAAAAGTACAAAACACTGAAAATAAAAAAAGTAAATCCAATTTGACAAAAAGATTGTGGAAATGACTTTATATCCTGAACCTGGTGACTGTATTGCAAATAAAACTGTCCTTTCTCCTTAGTTCTCTCAAAGGATTTAGACTGTGAAAATTGGTACAGTAGGTTCTATGCCAAAATTAACCTAAAAATTAACATGCTAAAAAAGTCTTGTAGGCATGTATGCCATACAGATCAAATACAAGGAATTTTCAGAACAGCAGACTTGTTTCTAGAACCTACTTATGTAGCTTTTCCCCCCCAAAAAAATATAAAGCTCATGTATTTTATCCAACCAGTTACTACCTGAAGACTTTAACTGAGAGATTCATGAATAGAGAATAGATGTACTACCTGAGTACTGGCAAACCAAGGTAATCATATTGCTCATTTTGTTTGTTATTCTTTAAAGTAGGACAGATTTAGGTTTTATTTTGATTTAGGTATTTCCCTCTATTTTATAGCAAGTGAAAAACAAAGAGACTAAAATAGCAAGATGCAGGTTTTGCAAGATTCTAGTTTTAGAAGTTTAATAAATCTTATTCTCTACAGAGGCAAGCAAGCTTTAAACAGTTGACGTTAAAGAAGAAAAAACCCCTTCGAACCTTGGATCCTCTTCAAATATATATTGAGTTCCTTGCCCGTGGTGCACATCCCAGTCAACAATTAGGATTCTGTACAGATCAGTAAAAGAAAACATTCAGAGGAAGAGCCACAGCATATTAATCTACAGAAGGTATAAATGAAAAAGGTTTGTCTGAACCAAAAGGAACATGACACCCAGAAAGCTCTAGATATTAATCTAAACTAGTACAAACTGTTATTTACATATGAAAAGCTTCTCTAGAGTCAACCGTGCACTTACCTCTGTAGACCATATTTCAGTTTTGCATATTCTGCTGCAATAGCAACATTGTTGAACAAACAGAACCCATTAGCTGCATTTCTCTGGCTGTGGTGACCTGGAGGTCTGAAACAAAGTTTTATGTTATTCACAACAGAAGAAATTTTGCTAAGTGAAAACTTCCTCATATATTTTCTTACCTTACTAATGCCATTCCATTGCGCACCTTTCCTGACATCACACTGTCCACCAGCTGCAAAGTTGCTCCCACTGCTAGTCTGGCACAGCGGTAAGTGCTCTGAGAAGGAGAAACTCATCAGCTTAAACAAGGCACGCATTACACCCTTTAGCATCCCAACAGCCAACTGTCCTGACATAATTCTACCCCACTGAAGCTGCATGAAGAGACTTGATACAGAACTTTACAACACAGGTTCCAGTGTGCTTCCTCCTAGGATTACCAGTGATCACCATAATCTTTATAAGGATGTGATCTGTAGAGCAGTTAAAAAACATGAGATGGACATATTGAGTGGAGTAACATGGCATCTTTGAAAATACGGAGTGAAACCCTACAGAAACATAACACAGAAGACTTCATTTCATTGCACAACATTTAAGAGCAATTGTTACCAAAATGTGATTTGCAGGTCACTAATGGTCTACATTGAGTGACAAAAATAGAGCTAAAATTTGAGTAGTGCATTATACTGGTATGATACAATTACAAAATAGATGGTAGGACACTTGACCAATTTAAACTACAGCATTATACTAAACTAGAAACAGATAGCAGTATTATCATAAAAAAATGTGAGACTACATAAGTAGCAAAAAATGTATTTTTAGTTTTCCCCTACTGTTGTCATTTTAGTAGTGGGGAGGAGGCCATAAAGATGGCTCCTGTGAGAAGTTTCTGGAATTCTTCACCATTTCCAGCAGAGCCAATCTCTGATGGCTCTGAAGATGATGGACATGCCACTGGCCATGTTTGGGCCAATTAGAAAGGTTTGTTATGCCTCTGTGATGACATATTTAAGGAAAAATCAAAACAAAATGTACATGCAGCTGCTTTTAGTTAGAGAAGGCGGAGGATGTGAGAACATGTGAGGGAAAACAACATGGAGACACCAAGGTGACTGGAGAAGGAGGGGGCCGCAGGTGCTCCAGGCTCTGGAGCTGAGATTCCTCTGCAGCCCGTGGTGAGCCCATGGTGAGGTGGGGTGTCCCCCCTGCAGTCCATGGGGTCCATGAGGGATGCAGAGATCCACCCGCACTCTGTGGG
>VYZT01056758.1:117275-169389 GCA_013400735.1 Pomatostomus ruficeps | reverse complement strand
CACAGAGAACTGTCTCTCGTGGGAGGGACCCCATGGCAAAAGCACAGGAAAAAAACTCCTCTCCCTAAGTAGGGGAAGAAGATCCTGGAAATGGACTGACCTGAATCACCACCCCCCCCGGCACCCCCCCGCCTCGCACCCTTGGAGGGAGGGAGGGAGGGAGGGAGGAGTGGGTACGGGAAAAGAATGGTGTCTTTTAAAGGTTTAGGTTTACTTCTCATATCCTCCTTCTAACTCTGGTAGTAATAAATTTCACTTTGCAACTTAAGTTGAGCCTGCTTTGTCCGTGGAGTGTTTTCTCCCAGTTCCTTATCTCAACTCATAGACCTTTCTGTTAATTCCCTGGGTTTTTTTCCCCCCCTCTCCTTCCCTCCTCTGCCCAGCTGTGGCAGGGGAGGGAATGAGTGAGCGGCTGCCGTGAGTGCCTGGCACTTAGCCAGGGTCAAACCACGACACCTACGTAGAAAAATGCCACTCAGATGTAGTAACACAAATAGTTGTAACTCCCAATGAGGAAGCAGTTTAACTTACACACCGGATGAAAGAAAAAAGCATCATAATTTTCAGAGACTCTTTTCAGCTCCTCCTCATTCATTGTCTGAGTGCTTTTTGCCACTTCCAAGTGCTCTAAACTGCAGGGGAAAGAGAGATTAACACAACACTTAAGTAAGCAACTATTAATATTTTTTAGAATTTCACTTTTACTCCTATGCATAAATCAGCACCCATTGTTTAAGATCCCACAGAGTGAGAATGTAGATTTAGTGGAATAGCAGATTCCTGCTGCTATTCCACTGGATTCAGCACCTACCCCATACTCAACATTGTGACACATTTTCCATTGAAATTAATGGAAGCCATTGCATTTTGGCGCACTCTTTCCAAATGGATCAAAATATAATCTGGACATACGAGATCTGCTGTTTCATTCAATTCATCTGAATGAAAGTTAAGTTACAGACCTGTGAACCAACAGGATCTCCTCCTCACTTCCTTCTCTGGAAGGCACATGGACACATCTTTCCACAAGATGGTAACTTTTAAGTTGCTCGTAGGAGGATGAAAGTCTTTCTGGCACTTCAATATCACAAATGGGACTAAAAATAAGCAATAATTATATCACTATAATACTATACCAGCACAGGTAACTAATACACTTCATAAAGCCTAGCTTTTAACCCCCCATTGTAAGAAGATTCATTACCCTAAAAGAGAGATACATGAGAGTAAATGGAAAAAAAATCTTTAAATACTTTCTGTTTTGGAACTGAATCAGAAATTGACTCTAAAATATGTAAGCAAAAAAAAATCTTAAAAAACTCCAAACAAACAATACAGTAGCATCACTTTTTGTTTCCTCTCTCACTCGTAAAAGTTACAACGCTTAACTACAGACACGGGAATGCTGCAATTAAAAGCTGTAGGTTACAATGAAGGTGAACAGAGGAGAAGCAGGTTTGGGAGAGAAGACAACAATGGATTGTTACTCTGAGCACTGCAAAGGAACTGCTCTTATTTATACAAATTTAAGTAATATAACAATTTCTAACTAAATGTAATTGACATGTTTCAGCTGAGTGAGTATATCTACATACTTTTGCAAGGCCAATGACACTTTAGCTTTATAAATAACTTAACTAGCTTAAAACATGTTATTTAGAGGGCTACTCAGATACCTCATCCTAACACTTCTTGTTATGACCTCCCAGACTGGATGCTTACAGCTTCTGAAATCCAATTTCAGATGATCATTACAGTATCTAGATACAAATTGGGAATATTTTTTTTTTTCCTCCTAGAGGAAAGACTTTCTATTTACTCTCAGAAAATGACAGGAAGTATCACTAGATACTTCCTATTACATTTACAAAAAATGTATTTATTTGGTACTGCTCTCACAAGTCCTAGTAAGAATCTATTAGTAAAAACAACAGCAGTGACTTACTCACTCCAAAGTAGTTTGTGAGTGGTCATCTCCTCATCATAAATCAGCGCTGTTCCTGAAGCCATTGCTACAGACTGAGCAGAACAAAAACCCCAAGACAAATATTTCACATCAGAAGTAAACTTAAATGAGTTACTATTACACTAGACACTGAGAATATAAGTACAGAGCATACCTGCTGGCATGACAGTTTTGTACTTTAGACTTTGTACTTACAGAATGAAACCAAAGAAAAGCATTTAGTATTCAGATTCCGACAAAACTGCACCCACCGAAATTGGGTGCGGGCAGGCAGGATTCACAATGATCCGAGTGTTCGAGACCCGGGCGCTGGCATTTCTGGTGCAGGGGTACACCCAGCTCCCCGAGCCCCGGTCCGGGCCGCAGAAGCAGTGGAGGCTCCGAGCACAGGCCGCCTCCGCCTCCACTGCACACACACTTACCTGTGCGGCAGGGCCAGACAGCTCCTGGGGAGAACCTGGGCTACAAAGCCACAAAGTACGAACAACGGGATTTCATACACCATGCGCAGAACAGTTACACGGATCTGCGGCGTTTAGAACTTCATCGGTCTTTCAAAAGCCCCAGAGAGACACTGAAGAGCGATAAAGAAGCCGACGCGCGGACAGCGGATGCGAGCGCGCTGCCGGCCGTGGGGCCGCATACCCGGGGCCCCGGGCCCGCTCCGCTCCGCCGCTCGCCTCCCGCGAAGCCCGGCAGCGCCTGGCAACCCCCAGCAGCCCCCGGCAGCCTCTCACGGAACCACTCCGCTCCCGCACCCGGACGACTCCTTCCGAGGGCGGGGAGGCGGGGAGGCGATGCGTCCCGGCCCCGGCTGTGGGCGGGCAGAAGCAGCCCCCGCCCCGGGAGCGCAGTTTGAATGCCGCTGTGGGGCTGTGCCGGCCGTGCTGTGTCCGTGCTGCCGGGCCAGGCGGGGCAGGCCCTGCAGCGGGGAGGCCGACCCCGGGGAGTCCACCCGCTGGAAGGGTTTTAGTGTGGAACTGGCCACGGCCCCAGGCTGTGTGGCATCCTCTGACATAAGGAAAAATAAAGAACCTGCGCTAAAGGGATTACTCCTCCATTTCCGCAGAGATGTGGCCTGGGTGGGTCAGCCCGGACGCTGATGCCTCTCCTGCCCGTCCGAGGCGGACCGGGGCAGCCGGCATTGGGTCTGTACGCAGCTTCTTCGATTATTGACCGCTTTTTTCCCCTGTTTCTACTAGTCTCTCAGTTCATGGTAGAAAGTGATGGAACAGGTGTCAACGCATGCGATAACCTGATACAAACCTGCACTTTTGGGGAATGTATCGGAAACCCAGATCATTACAGGTGCGAATTCTAGAAATCTACTGCCCATAAACTTTCTCCATATTTGTTTCAAGAAAATATGACAATAATAGAGACTGTATTACCGAAATAATTTCTAATTTATGTATTACCACCTGTTACTGTGTTCATTATACACATCTATAAAACTAAAATTAAGTCAAGTTCTGTCCATCTTCATGTAGTCTTTAATGTCAGTGTATTGCACTGACCATGAGGATGTTAATCATGTGCCTACTGTGATTTTTAAAAATTTTTTAAATATTTTGACTCCCTTAGTTCCCTGCAGACCATTTGGAGAACGGGTAAGTTTATACATTGACTTTTGTAATGTGTCTGAAAATGAAAAGGGACTTTTCAGTAGCAGGGATCTGATTTATGACACCCAGTAATCAAATCGTGCGACTGGGGCCAACCACACCGCGTTTACAGTTAATTACTCTTTTCTTTATTCCACTCTGATTCCGGCAAAAGCGACCAGCAGAGGGCTGCCTCCTTTCAAAATACTCGAAAGGGAGAAAACGAGGTGGATTCATGAAATATTAGGAAAGGGAAAGTTAAGTAACTGGAGAAAATGGTAGAGTGGGTGGTATAGACAAATATATTAAAATTAGTCAGCTGGATCTGAAACCGGTTTATGCTGTTTTTTGCACATATTACAATTTTTTAAAAAACCCTAACTCAAAGAAACATTTATCCATAGCTGTCCAAGTTTAAACTGGATGAGAGTAGCTGCAACACCACCAAAACAAAGCCTGATAACACTGAAGTTTGAGTTCAACTTACAATACAATTGAAAAAGAAATTAAAGCTTTATATTCAACTTATAATACATTCCTATTTACAAGATAGGTTTGGCATGAGAAGTATAATAATCTTTTTACAAATAATATGATAAATATTTACAAGCATTTATGGTATCTCCACTTCTGGGTGGCCAGAGTCAGCTGGGAGTCCTTCCTCTGCCAGCGATAAACCTGATTAACTAAAATGATGCCCTCTTCAATATTCCCCACAAAGAGATACACCATGGGACGGTGGGTTGGAGTCATCCTCTCTGTACATTTTTCATTAATTAGCAGCCACTGTTGTAACATACTCTGAGTTTCATAAGGCAAGAGTGAGCCCTGGGTAATGAATTCCACCTGGCATTCAATGTTATACTCTTGGTCCTCAGATGCTGTTCTCTTCTTGGACAGCTTTACTTTCACTGCTAAGGAAAAAAGAAAAGGAAATGCAAGTCATTTCATTTCTCAAATGCAGAAAGAAACACTACCAGTGAAAACAGGATAATTCCTTAAAAATATGATCATCATTTATGCTGACAGAGTATGGTGAGGCTTTTTCCAGCAGCAGTTTAAAGTTTAAAACATTTTTGAAAAATAAATTTTATGTAATAAAGGGGTATTTTTTCATTGAATTAGGTGACTAGTAAAAATATTTTCACAAGTGTGAGTAATTTATTTTTACCATCACCATGTTATGTCAGACTTTGAGTAGTTACACATTGTAAGCTGTTAGAGTTGTTCTTGTATCACAAGCTGCCCAGCAATTGCCCAAGCAATTTTCCTGAAACTCACCTTGTCTATGTGTGGAATCCCTAGGCAAAAGTAGCTTGCTGATAACACCCTTTTAGATATTCCCTTTTCATTATAGGCATCTACCTACCCCACCTGACCCCACCAACACTATTTAGCATGACATTTCTCTGTACTTCTTGATCTAACACTAGCCAAAGTCGCTGAAAGTCTTTACACTGACATCAAAGGGCATTCCAGGAAGCCTCTAGGGCAAACTCCATTCATCACTCCAATCCGACAACAGGAGGTAACAAATCCTTTTACTTGTATGATTTTCTGAGACTCCTTTTCAGTAAGTTAGGTATCACAAAAAAACACCACATCTTTACTTTGAGTTTAAATGCTAATAAAAGGCAAACTTGCTTATCTGGCTGGTTTTGACAGAAATATTTTCCATAAAGCATGTTGTAGCTAACTAGACCAGAACGGTTATTTGGTTGGAAACCAGTTCATTAATAAATCTTTCATACACAATAAATCCTCCTTATATTTAGATTAGAAAGAACATATTCTGAAAATCAACCTAAAGCTTACTTAGCAGCCAAACTCTTAATCCCTTGAAATTCCTGCAGAAACTGTCACTAATTGTAATCCTACTTTTAAAGCCTTTAGAAGAAGAGTTGTTAGTCTCTTTAACACCAGCTACATTAGCAAGGACTTACCAAAGTTACTGTCGCAGAAAACTTCAAGAACTCTTTTGTGTGTAAAGAATTCCTCCACTGCTGGGCAGGTCTGGCAGGTAGGCTTTGGTACCACTGATAAGAAATTACAAAGTCTCATTGTTATCTTTTAGAATAATTTGTTTTAATTTTCTGCTGTCAAAGCTGAGAACCCACTGTTTAACCACAGGGATGACAGAGAAAATACACATCAAATAGATGGCCAGTGATAATAGGTTAAAAGTCAATACACTTCTCTGAAAACATGGCTAGGGATGAAAAGGAGTTTCATTTTCCATGCACATTCAGTCCTTTTTCAGACTGATAAGATCAATTATCAGCAACAAATAAAATAAAAAATACAGTATTATTTTTAACACAGCTACAGTGGGTAGTAAGGGGTTAGGTGGCTGGTTCTATCAGTCAGTCTGAGTTCAGCTGCACTAAGACTTGAATATAGATGAATTTGGGTGTGCTAGCAGCAACTCAATCCTACTCTTTTCCACAGAAGTTAGTGAATGCATTTGAAGGCTTGAACATTAATGCCATGATAGCTCATGTTTCTTTAAAGACAACCAGCTGATCTGAAAATCAACTTGTACACATAAATTTATCTGTGATAAGGGCCATTGCTGAGTCTATAAAGAGACCTCAAAACAATTCAAACACGGTGCGCTGCTGTGGGCATGACACTGCCTACAGCTATGCAGGGTGATAATTGCCTTCCTCCACTACCACAGCACGGCCTGCTGCGCTGCTCACTTACAGCGCCCGGTTCTGCTGCAGCTTACACTGCCAGCACTGGCCCTCTCCCACCCATCTGCACAAACACATAAGGCAGTAAAGGTAGACTTGACTCCATTACAAAATCATAGGATGTCTGGGAACAGTGTCCCTTGTATCTCCTTGATTCCCAGGCACACAGGGTATGGCCACCCTCCCCTCGGTCATCTTCAGGCTACCTTTATGCAAGTATTTATAGTCCTTAGCTAGAGGTGCCAGGCACATGTCCTCATCTCCAGGGAATCGATTGCAGTCCAGGCTGGCAGGCCAGGAGTGCCCGTGGCAGAGGAGCACGGGGGTGCAGCTGTCACGGACAGCAACACACATACTCCTACAGGGATGGATAAACCTGTAGTCGGAGGAAATACCAGGCTGAGTCAGTGAACACAGTGATAACGGAAACTATTGCAACAGTGATTCCTGTGCAAAGTACATAATCTTTGCTGATATTTAATATCCTTCAATAATAATATAATTCCAGAAGCAGCAGCTGTGCAAATTATGCAAGTGGTCTGTGTATGGACTGAGTTTACAATATTTAGTTATGATTTTAAAAACGCGTTTATGACAACCTGAGAAAAGCTTCAGTATGAGCCTGGTTCTATTCACAGTTGGTGCTTCAACCCCAAATGAATAAGAATAAAGTTCACCTGTAACATTATACTCTTTGACAACACCATTCATGTTACCAGGGCAAAATAAAGTTGAAGTGGAACAAGTTTTCCGTACTTTTTTTTTTCTGATGAATACAAAAAAGCTAACAGAATTACTTCAGAAAAAGTGGAGATTGCCTTTAGATTATGATAAGCATGCATTTGATTTCATTCCTGTTCTGGCAAATAAAGGCTGGAGTTTTGTACTGTGGTACTTACGTATCTAAACAGATGGGTGCAAACAGGGAGCACAGGAACGTCCTCACGTGAGGGTGACAGTCTGTGTGTACAAGGTGCTGCCAGGTGGTGGATTTTAGGATAACCTCTGCCATGCTTGTGTGTCCCATCAGGTTGGGAAGTCTCATTTCAGAGTATCCAATCTTGTGGCACATGCCCATCTCCTTGGGTATCACTACACATTTTGTGGATAATCCAATGTCCAAGCCTGTTGCCACTCTTAGGAATCCATTCACAGCAAAAACAAGTATTTTTGTAGTCAACAACATCTTCCAGTGACTTCTGGGCTGCTAAACAGGGAGCTGTCAAACCCCTCAAGTGCAGAGGCATGCCAAAAACCTTGTGGCTTATATATCCCAAGAGCTTAATGAACTGTTGGTTATCAACTGCTTATCAAATCACTCGAGACGAGACAAGACCAGGTCTTATTGCCTAATCAAGGGATTGTTGTGACAGCCAAGGAGGTGAGAAAAAGTATAGATGTATGTTCCCCAAGGACACTGATTTGGAACAGCCTTTTGTACGTCCCGTGGTGTCAGTGGATGCAGCATGCTATGTGGCATATTAAATTTTGACACTTGGAAGGTCCACTATATGCTTTCTAAAACAAATTAAGAGATCCCCCAGAAATAGGGTTGGTCAGACATGCTGTCTCCTGGGGCTTCTGTGCCTCCTTTGTTTTCAGACACTGCTGACATGACAGAAAAAGCCAGCCCAGATTGACTTATCAAGTGAAAAGGTTTTGCTTGTGCTAATGGCCCATGTCTCTTACACTGCTTTACAATGCAGAAGAGGCACTTCCTTTGGTCAAGTACTATAAAAGACACACAGGTCTGCTATTAACCACGTATTTTGACTGGAAATTTTGATCCCTAATCTGTGACATGCTAAAGGTCCCAACTTCTATTAATTTTAATAGACACTTGAAAATACAGAATTGAATTTGTAGCACTGTTGTCGCTATCAGTATTTATTTAGGAAAAAAACAGTTACACATTTTTATTATTTTGAATGAAGCTGTCTACATTTAAAATTGCTCAAATAATGCATAATTTCAACTATTTATTAATAAATTATAATTACATTAAGGTGTATGAAAGCAAATGATACCAGATGTGTACTTTTTCTGTTCACAGCACCAAAAAATGGTGTTAAATTTCTTACATTAGAAGTAACAGAATTCTGAATGAGTACCTCATCACTGTTAGTACAGCTCTTCACTATAGAGAAGTTGGGAACCAATTAAGATGAAAGAGGGTCTGAGTAAAGCATAGCTTACCTATTATGCATAGAAAAGTCATATTATGAGTTTTAAAAGCTGAAGATCTAAACAAAGCATTTTGTGGAAATTTTTTATTTGATGGAAGTATTTTTTCCAATTAGTTATGGGTATTAATTTTTATTTCCACATCTGGTTACATGATTTATTACCAGAAATGTTTAGCTATTAATAATATGTAGGTGGATTTACTGTAAAATATCTGTCTTGGATATTAGTATGTTCATAATAGTGTATCATCTAGTATTACTGATACTTGATTGGAGTACACTTTTTCAGAAACTGTAGCTTTTTGTGCTTATACTGAGATGTAGCACATTTAGACAATGCATGACATGTAATTTACATGTTTATACCTAAATATTAGGTTATTAATCCCAGCATCTTTGAAACCTAAACAACCCGCCACTGAGTCCTCATTAGCTGCCTTCTTTACTCTGAGCTACTGGTAAAATTACAGTATCTGATTAAATAAGTAAACTAAAATTATACCATGCAAGCCCCCAGGAATCAAAAATATATTTAAAACACCTATGAGTTTTTCTTCTCATGCTTTGTTGCCAGAATGGTGGTTTTTTTTCCAGCAAATGTGGTTTCTCCATATCTGTTTTCTCACCTCAAAGCAGAGGAACTAAATACCTAACCAGGCAGATTTAGGCCTGATGATTGCTTCCCTTTCACAGGTGCTCCATGTAGAAGTTAGAGCCTTACTAAGAGTCAGAAAAAGTCCCATTCTTGCTAAACCTATGCAGGCATGTCTGCGAGCCACACTTTCATACAGCTGCTCTCGCTACCATGTTGCAGTGAAAGGACTGCACGAAGTTGCTGAACCCAAGGCAGGTCCGTGGGCCGAGCCTGCTGCACCCTTTGAACTTCCGGTGCCGTCTGGATACCCCCTGTGCCCAGAGCAAAACCGTGAGCGCCACCTCCCATGCAGAGGCACCGCTGCCCCATGCACGAAGGTCGGCTCACACAGGCTCCAGACAGGTTGCAGACACCCTGATGTCTCACCTGAGTGTCTCTGGCATTCAGTATCTGGAGTGAAACTGCACGAGTGTCCCCCTTATCCAGCAGGCTTCTGCACCTGTCTGTGTTGCTGATGTTTTTACCAAGTCGTCTTGTAATTTTATGAAATTAACCAAATTCTTCTCTGTCTCTAATGATATTTTTCTGTAATACTTCTCTCATCTGATTACTATCCGAAAGTAGGTGGTAAGATCTCTGGTGAAAGAAGTCTTTCTGTTGCATGTGGGGCATGGTATTACGTGCAGGTTTCTAAATGGTATAAAATACAGAGTAAGAAAAAGTATTTGGTTTTTCAATAATTTAGATGTTTTTCTCTGTGTTTTTTTCTCTGTGTGACTGTCTCACAACCTCCAAGAAAATCTGATTCATCCTAAAACCTGACTCAGCTTTGTTCCTCTGGCTAAAGAGGGGTTACTGAGTCTCCAGCTGTGCCCTTGGTGCTGCTCTGCAGGAGGAGGGCTGCTGTGCCCCTTGCCACTGGGGCCTTACACCAGCCCATTCCAGGCCTGTGCTGGGCCGAACTCTGGCCGTACCCAAAGCCGTGTGTGCTGGCTTGCGAGCCAGTGGGGCTGATTTGAGAGTTCCCTGAGTCACAACTGATGGACACAACAGAGGCAAACGTAACGAGAGAATGTGAGAAAAAGATCATCTAGTAAGAGCTAATACCTATCCTGGCAAACTTAGTCTCCATAAGAACTGTCTTAGAAATAAATAATTGCGTATCACCGAGTCAGTTTCCTGCCAGGCTTCCCAGGGAGTAGGTAATTTATGAGCCACTGTGGAGTTGTGCTTTAAAGTTTCTTTTAGCCTCAGCTTTGTCTTAGAGGCCTCCAACTATCTTTTGATGCTTTGCTTTTGGAGAGCTGACTTTTGGTAGACTCAAGGGCTGAAGAATTTTCACCACTTTCAAGAGAAAAATGTGCTTAAATGCCTTTGCTGGACATCCATGACTGCACTGGGTCAAAGGGTGGTTCTGAAGCCACATCATTATCCATAATTCAGTAATTTTTGATAGCCATCTTCTGTCAGGAAAGCAAATTATTTATGGGAGCTTCTGATTCTCTTCTGGAAGTGACTTGGTTCAAGTCGGTCAAATTCCTTACCCTGTGGCATTGTCAGTGTCATCATTTACTAAGGAATTTACCAATTTGTCATCCCTTTCACTACACTCACAGGTCACTTTTAAGTAAGGGAAAGTGCTTCTGTTCAGGCTCAATTATTTTGATGTTCTTCATGAGCAGATGTTACCTTTGAACTTGGTTTGACAGCAAGCCTTTATAATTTATAATTTTTAGCAGGAGTCTTGCAGAACAGTTATTAAAAGGGAGCATGCAGAGTAGATTGCCATTGCTTGGAGAGTGCTACAGGTCAGCCAAATATTGGCAGAAGTGTAACCTGCGGCACCCACGTTGCTGTGCCATAGATTCTCCTTTTTTTTTTTTTTTTTTGCAAAGAGTCAGTTGCTCATTTCACGGTGGGGAAAAAACATCAATATACACAGTTTGATTTTGTGAACACAGTAAACTGTTTTACTGTTCCACACTAGCTAAACATCCACATTACACAAAAACTGGTGGCTCAGTATTTTTGTTTGTGGTGATATATGTCTGTAGAGGGTGATTGAACAAAGACTGATTAAAGTAAAAAAAAAGATTAGTTTAGCAAACTATCATGGCAATTGCAGTGCCTGAATACAGTTAGTGATCTCAAAATCTAGAGTCCAGCTCTTTAAGACTTCTGAAGAAAGCTGTGTGGTGGTTCCCTTAGCCACAGGCTGTATTTATTGTTCCTGGATATGAGCAAGGGACACCTGCTGATGGATCATGATAAGAGGAACAGTGGCTGGAGGCTCACTCCCTGCCCACCTCTGTGTCCTTTCCTTTGACTGTTACCAGGGAGATAGACAGAGATTAACCAGGAGCCACCCATCAGAGCCCAGTAAGAATCAGGATTGAAATTTTCTTCAATGAAAGCAGGGGGTTGAGAGCAAATGTGCAGATGTAGGGATTTTTGGTTTTAATCTAAACATTTGTTGCAATATTTGGCTGGAGTCATTTTTATCTGGAGTCAATTGCAGAGATGCAAGGCTCCCAGCCAAAGATCAAAACTTGTAATCGTGCACCCTGAGTGGCAAAAGGAGGCAGGGGAGAGGTGGTACTAGCTCTGATGAAAGCTTTGCTGGACTAACATCTTTTCTCTGCAGGGCAGGATTTACTTCATAACATTTCCTTTGCTTTATTAAAAAAATAATTAGGCCACATATGGTATCTGTAAAACAGCAGAGGTCAAGTCATGGATGCCTTTGAATGCCTTTGAAAAGGCCTCATTAATTTATTTGTCACCATGGCTTTAGCATTGTTTCAATTTTTAAAGGACAGAAATATTGTATTTCCGTAAAAATCTGTAATGGAAATTGTTACAGGCTCACTGCTTCCGCATGCTCAGCCCTGCCCTTTTTACTGACAGTCGATTAACTGAGAGGAAAGTTTGTTTTAACAGTGAAAGAGAAATTCGATGCTTTGGGTGACCCAAACTTAGTTTCTGACTGCCACATTTCTTCTGGACGCTTTAATCTTGCTGCACTGTTCTTCTGCACACACAGATTGTCCTGGTTAACACTGCTGGGGGGGTGCTGGAGTTAAATGTGTTCCAATATGAAGGGTTCAGATGCTACAAGAGTGGGGAGGGCGCATGTAAATACCCATACAGATTCCAAGAGTATCACTCAAAGCACAAGGGTGCTGAATACTATACAAAAACTGGGTAAGTAGCATTTTCTAAGTAGGCCAAGTCAGTCAGGGCCAAAAAAAGGACACAGGAAGATGAGGCGACTTGCTAACCAACTAGCAGCTAATGCAGGCATACAAATCTGAGCTTTGATATCACAATGTCCATTGACCCATTCAGCTTTTGGAGGTCCTGCCCATCAATAGTTTTGTCACTGCAGAGCAGGTGTGTAAAGTGATTTTAGCGGGAAAACTGAAATCCAGTGCTGACTTACTAGTGGCAAACTCACAAAATTGTATTTAGGCCATGTCCTGTGTGCTGCATGTCAGGGCCTTATGATGAACACTGCATTGGTTAAAGGCTGTGTGAAGCTGTTCGCTTTCAAGGTGGCTGAAAGGAGGAAAGATACACTGGCATGTTTGTCGTTAAGAAAGTGGAATTTTGTTTTTCAGCCATAAAAACCATGGCAGGATCAATAGTGTTGTTGGCTTTGCTCCAGTGGTAAGCAAATTCTAAATAATAGCTTTCAGGTGGGAGCAAAATACAGTTTGTCTGAATTTAGGGTTTACCGCTATTGATCATGTACCAGATGAGCACCTTCCACAAACAGCCAGTAGTAATAGCCACTCTTCTCTGTTCTTCCCCAGGTAAAAAGGTAACATTTTAGGATATTTTTATTCCTTGGTTCATATTGGTTTGCTGCTTTGGCTAATAGTGCCTATCCTTCTTTTTAGTCTTGAGTCACTTTTACTGGAGTTCAATTTAGTTTTGCTCTGATTTAATTTTGTGAAAGAAGGACTATTTGACAAATGGAGTATCATGAATTTCAGGCACAATTTCTGCTCTACAGAAAAGCTCCTCTTTTCTTTTAGACTTAAGCAGTTTTTGCAGTCTTTTGGCAACTGGGCTGATGCTGGTTTTCCCTTTATCAAATTTCTATCATAGCTGAGTCTCCTGTCTTGTATTGTCTGTCACAAACAGCTCTAAATGAAATAAAAAGTGAAGTTAAACATAGAGCTCAGTGAATTGTTTCTAAACCTCTGTGAACAGAAGGGAATACAAGCAGACTCAAACTTTTTCATAGGGGGACAGGGCAACAGCTGTTTGGGCTACAAGTAAACAGTTAGTACATACCAACTATTTGTAATCCATTGAGAAAGTAAACACGGTCACCTTGTCTATTCCCCCTCCCCGAGTCTTTCTTTGTCTGTGGTCTGTAGCCAACTACTGATCATCAAGATAAGACAGGAACACATTAAGTCTTGAAAATTGTGTCTGGCTTCTAGCTGCCACTAGAGACAGCTCTATCAGTTAAGCAAGTAAAACCCCGGGAGAGTGCACTGCTGACTCCAGCACGCCTGGAGCCCATCCCTTTTAAGTCGCTTGGCAGTATTTCGCATTTAACTTCTATGTATCCCAGCACCCGCAAGACATGCTCTTGGCGTCTCACGTTTTCACAAAACGTGGCAGGCTAGGCTTGCTTCACTTTAACACCATGGGAAGCAGCAGACCTGAAGCCCTTGTTTAAAAGGCAAACTTCAGCCTAAATATTGAAAAAGCAAAATTTAAATAATTTCTGTAATGTTTCACAAATACATAAATGTGCTTCAAATATCTGAATTAGATACTATGGCTAAATCTTCTCGAAGCAAGATTCCCTCTGGTTTTGCATAATTTTTTTCTTGAATAATGTCATAGATTCATAAAATAATTTAGGTTGGAAAAGACCTTGAAGACCACCAAGTTCAGCCATAAACCTAACACTGCAAAGTCCCACTACACTACATCCCTAAATGTCACATCTGCATGTCTTTTGAATACTCCCAGGGACTGTGACTCAACCACTTCCCTGGGCAGCCCATTCCAATGTTTGATAACCCTTTCCATGGAGAAATATTTTCTCATATCCAGTGTAAACCTACTCTGGCACACCTTGATAGTAAAATGTAATCTCATTCCAGACACTTCATATATTGTTAAATTTAAATAATCAAAGCAAATGTTCCTGATGCAAATGTTTTTGGTGAAACCAGACTTTCAAGAAATAGTCAAAGTTACACACTGGACATGAATTTGAGATTTGATCATTAGAATCCTGGCAGGTTTTTTGTTTTGTTTTTTTTTTTTGTTACAGATTTCTCTCCAAACCATGATTTATACTGTTTTTAAGGCTGTGGAATGGAATTTTTAAATTTCAAAAAGAAAATATATTTTCTTGATAAATCCTAGCTTTAAGTTTCTATATTAATATAGTTTTGGAAAGAGATTTATTATTTTGGGCTTTCTAACTAAAAACATTTAGAAGCTTTTTATTCGAGTACAGAGGTGCATAATAAATTCTATTCAAAACAAATGGTTGTATCCTGAACTCTAATGTGCCTATAGACAATATTCAAAAACTTCTCGGGATTCTGAGAAAATATATTTTTAACTGTGGCAATTACAAATTACAAGAATAACTGCTTCACAAATCAGTGTGTCAATTCATAGGGTATGGAATGTAATTTTTTCCTGACAGCTATACAAATATTTCATCGGAATAGTTCTTTTCTGTTCTATGTGATGAACTATGTGATCAAAGGCTAAGGAGTACTCACTGACAGTGGGAATATTTTAGTTTTTTACACTCTCCCTATTTTAGCTATTACCTTACACACACCTTCTGGACAAGGATGACCACAAAAGAGAGCTTTTTGGAGCCTTTAAGGCACCTTGCTATCCTGAAAAAAGACACATTTGCTATTGCAGCTGCCAGTATTCTACTTTTCTTCAGTATTCCTCATCTATCAAGGAACTCAAAACATTTTTCAAGGTTCAATGAATGAAGCAACTGGCCTTTTGTGTAATCTGTTTGGACTACAAATGTTTAGCCAAATCACACCTCTGTGTGAGGAGTGAAGAATTCGAGAGACAGCAGGAGACTGTGGCAGACAACTGGCAGGTCCATGCCAGGCATTAGGTGGATTATCATGGACAGTCTAGACTTCAAATGTGATAATGGCTTCACAGACACTACTTTTTGAACCTTTATGATTTTCTCTCTGTTATCATACAGGGATGGTATCTCTGTAAATAGCGTGTAAGTCTTTTTCTCTGTCTGAGAAGACATCTAGAACAGTTTTGTAAAAGTAAGTAGATTCTGCATCTTGTATACTTATTAAATCTTTTTATATGCAGTTTAATGGCGACTGCATAGTGCCTTCCTGTAACACTGTGATGCTGGGCCCGCAAAATCTGCAAAACCTCAGCAATTGTTCCCATAAAGAAGATTCATATTGCCACAACCATTCCCACAGCAGGCCTGAGAGTTACAGAATCAACCACTTTATCCCCTCCCTTCTGTGGGACAGCCCCATTGGTATTCATGAAAGAATTTAAATCCTCTGCAAAGGGGGAGGATTCAATTAAAAAGCCCAAAAAACCAAAAATCAAACAAACCACAAATCAGTCTTTAAACAGAAAGCGTAGATGCAATATGCTATGCAAAAATATGGGGAAGAAAAAACGTGTTCTCTTTCTCTGAGCCTTGGGGCAGATGGCAGGCTCCTTCCCTTTCTCTGTGGTGGCTTGTGTTGCACACATTGCCTCTGTTGACATCAAAGATGTTTGGTTTCTATTACCCTATCTTGAAGAGAAATTCACTGATAAAGGAGTCTCCACCCTAATGATTAAACTCCATTTGGATTTCAATATCTGGGCAGAGCCCCCGAGCCAGCAGGCCAGGATTAGAGGGTCTGAGACTCCAGCGCCCATTTGCTAATCTGGGTGCAGACTGTGGGGCCTGCCTGTGAAATGTTATGTCACTTGGTCTTCACAGCCCTTTCCCTTCATTCCAGGGCAACCATTTTCTTCCAGTGGAGCTACTGGGAAATGAAATGGGTGAATCCATCCTAAATAGCTACACAACAAGAAGAGCTGAGTAAATAAGAAAAATGTGGAGCAATCATTTAGGAATAGCTCAAAATCAAACAGTACCTAAATAATCTCTAAAACTATGGTTTACTTCTAATTAGTATATGAAGCTCAGGAAGGCACAACCAGAGAAATAATTAAATTTAAGGTTAGACAGGAGAGGCTTGTGGTTTTTTTGGTCTTAGGATCCATTTTCATTCTCTAAATAGCATTAAGGGCTTCATGCTGGTTGCAGTGATCAAAGATTGATAACTGTCTCCACAGGAGGCTCCTTTCATTACGGAAACCATAGAGAAGCAAATAGTTTAGAGGGGAAAGTATTTTGAAATTAGACTCTGGAACATCCAGAGAAAAAGGATTTGTGATTGCAGCTCTAGTTTCACACCATAAAAGAAGCATGTTTGCCTGACAGCTTCCTTAGCTTTTTTCCCTCTGCTTTTACATCTGTCTGATAGAAGTGATAAAAGCTATTGACACTCCCCATAAGCATCTCTACTACAGAATTACTAATGTTAAATGTATTAGGACAGGACACCCTGGAATTGTTTGGTGAGAGAGAAAACTACTTTTAGAAACATCCAAAGAAAATTCTGTGTGTTTCTCTTCATCCTGAGTAGCATTTTTCTCCTTGATATTCTAGCAAAATGAAACAGAGGTACTGGAGTTACTGACAGACAGATTCAGTACCCAAGGAAGGCAAAGACAGTTTCCATAATCCATGACTATACCCTGGAAGCCAAGATTCTGCTTGTTTTGCTTATGCTGAATGTTAGAATACATCCTATTGATGTCACTGTCTCATGGCAGACCTTTATGTGAGCAAGACTGACAAAGGTGGCCAACATCAACAGGCCACTCTTTCACTCTTCTTGGTGAATTATCTTTCAGAACATTCTATAGAATGTTTGGGTTTGGTCCATGATATTGAAAAAGCATTCAGTATGGGAGGTAGTTTCCCTGCCATAGGGTTGGCTCAATAAAGCAACCTCATCCTAATATCTTGGCTTCAGCAAGGCATGCTGCAGATGCATATGCCAATCTTGAAAGGAAACCAGCAACTTCTGTTCCTGTGTTTACTGAAGTCCTTACACGGCCACTCCGTCCCAACACTCTAGTGGGACAAGCCAGCTTGGGTCCATGTTCACACAAGTGAGAACATGCACTTGGCTACTTCTTTCTTTGAGGATTAGCCATAATTGATTTGCTTGGTAAGAACAGTGCTTGAGTAGATAAAAGTAACAGAGAAAAATGAGGGGAATTAGTGCTTCAAATTCTGCCTACTTCCAAGTCTTCATTTTGCTCCTTTCCAAGAGAAAAGGACCATTTGTGGTAGAGTCCCTTCACAACTAGCCCTACTGTTGATAGCATAATGTTTCTAAAATCATAGTAGCTAAAGTAGGCCTTGGGAACGGGAAATGTGAATCATGTGAATCTGTATCTGCGATTGCTTAGTAAATATTTTGTATTGTTTTTGTTAAATCATGTGAACTCCCATCTGTGTATCCACCTGCAGATTAGATCAGAAACGCTGTGAAAATGGGGGGCTTAGAGCCATGCTTGGGTGAAAACAATCCTGGGAAGGGGAACCTAGAATCATACTTGGGTAAACACAATCATAGGAAGGGGTTCTTTCAATAGAACAATATCAAGTTAATGATTAGTATATGATTATACAGCAGATATGTAACGAAAGGGTATAAAATGTGTTCACTCCGAATCCATGTCAGAGTCAGATTTGGGTTCATCACCCCTGTCTCCCAGAGCTCTTCTCCAATAAAAGCACCGCATATAATCATTCCGTGTGATTATGTGTTTCTACGCTAACACTGTCATGCCCTTGTTTACTAAAACCTAACATTTCTGGACAAGAAGAGAGAGATTTAGTCTTCTTTAAAACTCCTAGTTGGTCACAAAGGATGTGTGAACCAGCTTATGATGTCATATCACCATATTAGAGAAGATTTTATTAACCCTAAGGGAGCCCTTAGGCATCCACTGCTATGAATTGGGTACATTAAGGCAAGCCAGTGTGTGGGTCACAGAGATGCTCTCTGCTTGCTCAGCTCAGCTCTTCAGCCTTTCCTGAGCATTTTCTCATGGGAAGTCATGCTTACCCCACTGCTAAGTTCTGAGGTTATAGCATAAAGGGAATTATCCCTGTACATAAATAATTTATGTCTCAAATTACTCTGATGATACTGAACACTAGTTATGGAAAGCAATTCAAAAGCAGACATGCAGGAAGTTCTTAACATTAATCATATCAAATCCAGGTGATCAAAACCACTAATCCAGCCATAAAGCATAAAAGGCCATAAAACCCACTGAGAAACCTAAGGCAATGTAGTTAATGTTCTGTTTTAAAGACTTGCAATGGTAATAATGAGTAGATAAAATATAGTTATAGTGAGCTGTTCATTAAGAGAATCACACCCCTTTCATTGAGTGTCTAAATATTCACTTGTTTTTGTATGGCCATAGTTTCACATCTGTTCTGAAAATTCAGCAACCTGAATGTAAAGCACTACCAGAGTGCTTGAAAGCCATATGGGTAGTCATGTTTAAAGTCTGCAAGGTGACATGAGACCTGGAGTTTATATGTATGCCTGGTGACTTAGCCCTCCCACTCTGCCAGAAGGCAGGACTCAATCTCAGCATTCACAATATTCTCACTGCTGTGGTTTTACTTCTCTGACGAGTCTGATTGTTTATTTACAATATTAGTAATGCCTTCAAAAAAATCTTCCTGCATTGTCTTTTCTTTAAAGGAAATCTGTGCTCTCTTGCAGTAATTTTATTTTCTATCTAATCATTACCTTTTGCACAAATGCATTAAAAACTTCATTAATGATGTTGTCATGACACTTAGGCCAAATGGAGACTCACAGCTTTTTTTTACAGTAGCTTTGCCAATGGCACAGAAATATGCATTCATTCTCATTCATGCTCTTGCCTCAGCTGGAAGCAGCTCTCACCATCAGGGTTTGGCCCCCAGTGCCTGGGAGTCACCTCCCAGGGTCACCATGGGGAAGGGGCCACCCTTGGCTGCAGTGGCTCTGAGCTGGTCCCGGTCCCAGCAGCCCAGGCTTTGTGACCTCCTGTGGATGCTCTCATAACTCTTACAGCAGAGCTCACCATCAGGCTTTCCCAAACAACTACCAGCTACTTCATAAAGGCTGCATTGTTACTCTTTTACAGCTGGAGAACAACAGACAAGGGATGACAGCCATATGCACCCATCAGTCTGGCTGAGCACAATTTTCCAGACACTGTTGGCTCTGTGGCCATGTCAGTGCTAGTAAATGAACCACGCCTGCAGCACTTCGCTGGATCTATTGCTTTAGAGAAAACTTGAATGAATGTTTTTCTGAGTACATTTCTCAGCTGTATTTTTTCTCCTTACAGTAGTGCACTGCCATTTTTATGAAAAAGAAAAGTCAAACTTGACTCAAACCCAAAAATGTAAGGAGTTACATAGGCACGGCAAAATGTCTGGGCATGTGCCAAAGTGGTACTGCTTGGCAGCAGGAACTATCATGTATAAATGCGACTTTAAAAATGCCTAAAAAAAAGCTGCCATGGCCCAGGCTCCAGTGGACAAAATGCCCATGGTTGTCTGAGCAGTACAATTTTACTGTTATCAGCTGTGATACAATAATGTTATAGTAATAACGAATTTCCCATTAGTATCAGACTGAATTGGATTAGGTGGCAGTCTTGTGTTGGTATTACGAGTGTCACTGCAACAAGAGCCTCACAGCTTCTGGTGCCAAGCAAACACAGCAAGACTTTACCTGCTCCCTAGGAGCACGTGCTCCCATGGCATTGTGTGGCAAAACTGAGAGCATTCTCAAACAGGACCTGAGCAATTTCTTTCCTTGCATTTCATTTGTTTGTTTCACTGGCAGTCTCTTTTGCTTCTCAAAGATAACAGCACATTCAAAGTGCTTCAATGAAAGGTGTAAGAGCTGCATGCCTGGATCACTCTAACTTTGCTGGGAAATGCACGTTATTGCTTACTGATGAAGCAGACCATGAACTAGAAAACTCCTGCTTGGAAAAGTAATGAGGTTAAGCATAAAGGTTCCCATTACAGAGAAAAATAGCAGCAGACAAAGATTATAAATCATGAAAACACTTTCCTTGTCCCCACTCACTTCTTTGTGGGATGCTGTTCCTAGTAGCTAAAAAGCATACATCAATCCCATGCCTCAGAGCTGCAGGTGGTTGCTAGATGAAAATGCAGTTATCAGATGTTACTATTCCACAGGCTGCAAATAATCTGTGCACAAGATCGGCTCATTAAGTGGTAGTCCATGAAGTTTCAAAGAGTGTCTGTATGATGGAAGTTCTCCTCCCCTGATCTTTCTCCAACTCAGGCTTCTGAATTTTTATGAAGACTTAGGAGGAGATTTTAAGTGCTGCTGTGCACAAAACTGCTTCTGGTATTGTTTGACTTATACAACCAGCTGCCCCCAGTGTATGCAGGAGATGAAGAATTAATCAGCAATGACAGCAGGTGTTTTGAGCCCTTATTCTTTCTGTGGTACCTGCAGGGACCATCAAAATACATGACTATTTTATACCAAGATCCAGTGAATGATAGCATCTAATAGATGCTTCACTCTCTGACAGATGCAGATCAGAAAGTAGGAAACTCAAAGAATCCCACCCAACTCATACGCCCAGTAATTCCAAATCAAGAACAAAGCTCATCTTCTGAGCACGTTTTGCAGGACACATTAGCATGCACCTCAGTGATACCCTATTAAAAGAAAAAGAAGAAAATAGACAAGAAAGGAAGTTGTGAACCACATCTGGCCCACAATAACATATTATCAAAATTCAACATTTGGTGAGTCTTCAATGCAACAAAGACTAATACTTAAGGGGACAATCTTGCTGTAAAACAGTCAGGGAGCATGTGAGCCCCATATATCCTATTGGAACACTGTTAACTCAAACTTCCCTGTCCAACCTAAAGCTGTATATGCTTGATGACCATCAATCTGTCTTTGGCTTTTAAAATCAGGCTGAGAAATGCAACTGCATTTAAGGACCAAAATTCTGTCCTTCAGAACAGCAGAGATGTCTGGTAAAATCCAAGAAGCTGTTAAGAAATAATTCTGTCGCAGTAGTACAGTCAGATCAGCTCTGTGGCAACTTCAAGTTCAGAAAATGGGAGAAAGATTAGCATCTGTGGTCTAACTTCCAAAGCAAACAACATCAGCAGCTAATATTATATGAATGTACCTACAATACTAGTTTCATACAGTTCCCTTTACTGCAAAGAATATTTTCTGTACCGATTATACATTTGGGAATAGATGTGGGGAAAATAAGACCATTATTGTGTAAAAAACAAACTCCCAACCTTTATTTGTCATGACACATTTCAAGTACATGCAGAATGTATTTATATTTCTCTTTTAAGGCAAACCAAAATTGGGTTCTTATTCCTGAGCTGCTTAGCACCAGTAAGAATAGCAAACAAAAACTTAGGAACTGTTGTCTCTCCCTTTGGAGTAGCAGCTGTTTCTGCTGCAAAGTATTTCTGCTTTCACCTCACAGTTCTTTTAATGATCTCTATTGCCATTTGGAGCCATTTCTACAGAATTCAATCTCATCACAGAAACTTCTTGACCAACTTGATGTTGCCTTTGCCGTTTGCTGACAGCACAGCAGTACTTCTGTCTTTGTTGCCATATGCATCAAGGTCTTCAGTTATTTAAAGAGTTCTGTATTTCTCCACTACCAAGAAAAACTAACATTATCTTCTTATGTCTTTCTCATGTGTGCTGGCTGCTTCTCCAATGCTAAGTTAAAATTAAGAGAGGGAAAAATTCACCTCAGCCAATGGAGGATTTTAGGGCTTAATTTCGTGGAAATGCCCACTGAAGTGATGGCCTTTAGGAAGAAAATGCAAAGCAGTTTTTCAAATAAAAAAATGCTCCTTCCAAGTCTAACTAACATTTGAGCCACCTGCATTACCTCCAGACTTTAGGCATTTGCTAGAGTTTAGGATGTTGAAATCTATTTAAAATATAGACACAGGATTTTCAAATATGTGTTTGACATTTTTCATTTCCCATTGACTGGCTCTATCAACACGACTAATTCCAATAGGCACTTTTCTCCCGTTACTTTTAAGACCATAGAGCATGATCCTAAGAGAAAACATCTATTCTGTAAAAGATAAAGTTTCTATTTAACATAGAAGTGTAGATCCAGCAGAAAATCCATAGTGCAAAATGGGGTATGACTCTCAAGTATGCCTTCCTCTGTGAGGAACCTGTAGTTTGGAAAAATGTTTTGATTCAATTTACATTCTCTGCCTTTTTTCATGCATTCCTGAAAGTGTAGTTTTTAATGACTTATCAAATACATGAATTTAAGGTTTCTGTTACTATTTAGTTTCTTTAGGTGTCCACCTCAGCTAATCAACCTTCATCACAATTTAAAAACAAATGCTGATATTTACAGGTGTTTAATTCAGACATTCATTGAAAGAACATAATAACTGTGCCTTTATTAAACTTATGGTTTATATTGGATATTAAAGCAAAAAACCCCCAAGTAACTTCTTCTTTTTATCCAGTTACTACCTGCTAAGATCACATGTCTTCTTTCACATTCATTTCACTCCATAGTAACACACCACAGTGTATTACATTGGGAATAACCCACATACAAACAGTCAGTTGTAAAGACACTGCCTTTAAGAAAGACAAGCAATTTCACACAGAAATTCTTCACAAAGGTTTGCCAATTCTTTTTCATACCTCTCAGAGACTCTTCCAAACAAAGCAGTAAGAGGAACTCAGAAAGCACCTAACCAATCTATCCCATCAGGAAGCTGACTCCTTCTGCTCAGGTACCTCTCAACAGAAGGTCTGAAGGTTTTTCCAAGTAAGATGCATTCAAAAGTGTAAAAAAAAAGGAATAATTATTATTCTTCACCTGGTAACAGCCTTGTACACTGTGAAAAAAACAGCTTGCTGCAGGTATTCCTGACAAAGAGCTGCAGTGTATCATTTTGGTCCTCATTTCATTTTCTATAAAGTGACCCACATACAGCTTTATTTTTAAAATCAGCACTGCTGATTCTATAACCAGTACATTGTCTGAGATAATTTCAATACTAAGATGTTAGAGAGCATACAAAATATTAGAATATCTGAAGAATATCTCCCTGGAAATCCTTGTTCCCTACTCTACTATACAAAGAAAATGCACTGTATTTAGAGAAAAATATTATACAGTGATTATATATCCAGTGACTGTTCACCTAGCAAGTTTATGAAATCTTATCCTGCTATGCTGGTTACTCTGGAAAAAATCTAGAACATCAACACTTTTGAGGTTCTCTTCTGCTCACACAGGACAGGGGACACAGGCATTCATTTGGGCTGTGTCTCTGCTACCCACTGCAGTACCTGAGGTAACTGAAGATGATTAGGCTCCCTAGGCATCTCAGCAAAGTGAAATAGTCCAGAGGAAATCACATGAATACTTCTTGCATTCAAGATGGTTCAGTGGCCTTGCATTCAGATGGTTCAGAGCAGTCACAGCACATCTGACATACTGTGTTCCCAGCTTGCTTGGGGTGGTAACTTGTACTCTTCTGATCTCTGAGTTGAAGAATTAGTCCTGCCCTTTTGAGGATGGCACCAGGTTATTGTAGTCTGAGTCCTTTTGTGCAGAAGGAAGATGTTGTAGGCAGAAGTAAGTTTCTGGATATTTTTGAAATGCTACTCCCAAAGGCACCAACTTCCACGTGCAGAGTAAAGGACATTGCTCTTTCTTACAGTGCAGATGAAACAAATTATATAGAGTTTATTTATAAAAAGTTTTATACACCTGAAATGTCACAAATATTTACAACTTTTCTGCCTACTTCAGAGTTCTGAAAATACTGAGCCATACAATTACACTGCTGTCTCCTTTGAGTCTGATGTCTGTGGTGGCTTGAAGTTCAGTATCTCTTTATATGTAATGCCTGCAAAACAACAGAATAGACATTGTGTTGCTACAGTCTAACCAGAAAAGGAGCTGCATACATATGAATGAGCAATGTACAACTTCAGCATGGTTGGGCTCTGATCTAGCTCAGAAAGAGAGAGACCCCTTCAGGCAAAAAGAGAGGAAGAGTACAAAAGTATGGGAATCAAGGATCCTCTTTTCACCATTTCAGATTCGAAAAAGTAGTCCAATACTGAAATGGTATAGGTGCTTTCAAAGCGATGTGAGCACTTTTGAGTATAGTGGGCAATATCCTCAGCAAGAGCTACTGAGCACATTGGATTTAAAAGTCAGGTCCTCACTTAAAAGCCAAAATACAAACCTCTGACCTTAGATGAAAACAAGATTAGACTTAAATCTCTGCTGACACAGATATGTTTTTTCTTCCTCAGAGAATCTAACTTTAAGGTCAGCAACCAGTGCAGTCCTACAGAGGCAGCAGTCAATCTGTTCACCTGTCCTATTCACTGGAAGGCAAGTTCCTTGTCTTGAAATGGTTTCTTTCCTGTGTTACAGAAGATGGGAGGACAGAAATATTAAGGAAATGGAGGACAGCCTCTGTTAGGAAACAGACAAGAAACTTTTGGAGATCCTTATGCAAGGACTTAATAAGAGGAACACTAGCTTATCAGTAGTGTTTCTTTTTCTTAATGCTGTCTATTTACTCTGTTCCATCAAAAGCACAGAAGTTAATTTGTAAAGGGGAACATTTTTTAATCTGGTTATTTTTGAAAACATCACAAAATCAAACTCACGCTTCCACTCATCTAGTGGAAGATCCATGTTATCAAATGTGTCATCATATTTCTCAGCTTCAATTTCTTCCTCAGGATCATGGATTGGTTCAAAGTAAGGATGCATCAAAGCCTCAGCTGCCGTGACTCGCTTCTCTGCATCCAGCACCAGCATCTTCTCCAAAAGGTTTACAGCTGTTGCACAGAAAACCAACAGTGTATTCACCTGATTCCACTTGTACACAGTAATATTGTCCCAGAGGTATTTAAAATAAATACAAGGAGTTATAAAGCAGAATCATTGGGTGACCATTTACAGCCAGTGTATGACAAACTGTGTTGTGTTTGTATGACAGTGTTGTGAGCAAGCTGGGATGTGTACAAAGCCTGATGCAATGCTGAGGTGCTCCCTTGCTCCTGCATTCAATACAGAAAACATCTCAGATAATGACTTCTCAGCTGCTGGCTCCAGGACCACTGTGCTTGGGGCTTTCCCAGGTGTCTTTAATCACTGCCACTCGTTGTGGTTCTAAGGTACATCACCCCATGACAGCAGCTGTATGAACAAGTGAACCTCTAATGAGAACTGCGCTCTGTGTCACCAAATCCAAACCAAGTACACTCTGAAGTTCACTAAGGCAAGTCAGTTGTTCATGCTCAGAATCTGAGCTGACTTCATCTGCTGTGTGGTTTTGACCTCATCCAAAATAGTCCATTAAAATTTTGCATGTTTCCTTCCTGTGGATTTTGGATCAGGTCCACTGCTAGATTGTTAAAATGGACTAGTGTAAACAGGTATGATGAATGATTTATTTATTTTCTGTTCTTCTATCCTGAAAGGATGGTCTTGGGTTTGGAGCAGCTGAAAGGAAGTAGAGGCAGAAGTGTGGGACAGGATGCTTCAACTCCTGCTTGCCATGTTGTATATTCTTTTTAAACTCCTATCCCACACCAGGAGGAGCCAGATGGTCACAGAAACGATATGGAAAGACATCCTAAAAACTAAATGGAAATGTGTAGTTTGCTGTAGCTGAGAAGGTCACTGAGCTAACCGTGCAGTAAGGGTAAGAGCTGTTTATTAATCAGATTTATTTCTACTGTATCTGAACCTAAAATTTTAACTTCTTAAATTGAGAAAATTCAATTATCCTAATTAATATTCTAATAAAACTGGCTTTGTGAGTGTTTAGGTCATTGGGGAATTGATAATGCTTAGGAAGAGTCATTTCAGAGCTCTGGCTGTCTCAGGTCATGTCACAGTTATGCACACTTAGTATGCTCTTCTGGCTGTTTATATCCATCAAATCCAAGCCATTGCTTCTCAGGAATGCACAGATGTTTCTCAGGATGTATTAATTCCATTACTAAAATGTCAGCTTTCCATTTTCTTGTATTTCAACTGCAGATCAGATTGGGCTTTCAGAATTATAGTTCAAATACAGTACGGAGAAAATTTTATTTCATATTCTTAATCTGCCAGGGCTCTTGAGAAAACTGCTCAAGTAAAACCAATAAGCAGGTGCTGGATTGAAACCTGAAACACAAAATACTTCTTTTTTTTGATGCTTCTATGAAACAACTGATTCCTGGCAGGCTTTAAACTTGGCAAAGTTCAGCTATCACAATCAAAATTATGAATTATGGAAAGCAAGAGACAGAATAGCACAAGAACCATCACATCACCTGTCACATGACTGATACTGGAGCTGCCTCCAGTGCAAACACAAGAGCGAGCTGTACACAACCACACAAATGGTCTTACCCAAAGGGTTTGCATACTTCAAGATGGATGCAAAATCTTTCTTCTGGACTTTTGGGAGGCTTTTGATATAGTTTTTTGCCTTAAAAAAACATGGATATTAAATTATATCTTTGCCACCCTTGTAATGTGACAACATTAACTATATGCTTAATAGGTAACTCAACAATATTTTGACAGCACATTGTAGAAATGCTTTTTTTCTGATGATAGTCACCTTCTTAATGAATGGATTTTTTTTTAATCAAGCTTTAGAACCATGATTTAGAAATTATAATGCAAAGCTTTAATTATTAGTTTTCCATAATTAATATATTTATTCAAATAAATACATATGAATTATCTGAAAGAATGTCATAGTGAGTTTACAGCAATCTCTAGAAGTGAACCTTATACAGTAATTCCTTAATATTTATAATACACTTAGTCAGAAAACCCAGTTGTTTGCAAATGTCTCTTTCCTGTTCTTATGTTGATGTCCTTCTACAATCCTGAAGGACATCAACATAAGAACAATCTGCTACAGAGAACCTAAATTTATTCATTAGACGATCTTCATGTTTTCAGTACCTTTACAATAAAAGTTGCAATGTATCACCTCAGCTGTTTATATGGTACACACTGGAATCTTGAAATATTTAAATAACGTTCTGATAATTTTCTGTCATTTTGCCCCCCATCTCCAGTAGCTACTCTAGATGCACAAAGCATTTCAAGGCAGAGAGGGACCATCAGGGGCCATATCAGTAGTCAATACATGTTATCTCAGCCTGTCTAAGAACTGAGCATGGCTTAAAGTAAAATTAAGATATGTAAAACCAACTGACAAAGCAGAATACTCACATCCTGACTGTGCAATTTTTGAACAAAATCTTGAGTTGGTGTACCTGTTATTTTCATTATTTCTGTGAGTTGGTCCAGATCTGAATACCAGAAATAAGGAACAAATTCTTTCACCATTAGAAAACTAAGCATCCTGCAAAAATGATGCATTTCTTTGCTGTTGAAGAATAATGTAAAAATCTTAATTCAATGACTGAACAAAAGATTAATAAAAGATGAAAGTTCTCCATTTTTCTTAAAAAAGGCAAAGGAAATATCCTATAATTTGGGAATATATAATTGAATCATCTGCAAAATTTTCTGATATTATCAGGCCTTTTCTCTATTTTTGGACAAAAATCAGTCCAAAAGTATTTCAGTATGTGAACAATCAGCATATGTCTTGCACGTACTAAAAAAAATAAAGATGGCTTTTCTATTATCACAGAGCCTTTTACTTGATGATTTGAGATGTGATTCAAAGATTATCTCTACTGAAAAAAATCGGTAATACTAATTTTAATTGGCAGGTGTGCAAAAGTGGTACAGATATTAAATAACCATTTAATGAGAAAGGTGCAAGCAATTTTACTATTAATTTCAATTTATACTCATTAGTTTTGGACTGACTTACTGTACCACATAAGAACCTCTCATAATTTTCTGACATTAGTATCATAAATTCACTGAAGGATACGATCATTTCCCTTGAACAGAGGTCTCCCTGTTATCATCTCAGCCATGATACAGCCCACAGACCAGATGTCAACTGAAAAAAAGACCAAGAGGCATATTAACTTGTCCATTTAAATGTGCATAAAGTTTAATTTAAAACATATTTTAAAGAAGTATAAAAATTACCTTTATAGCCTGTTATAAAACAAATGCATGCCTTGCCAAGTACGATGAACAGCACAAGTAAAACTACCAGACTTTCTAATGAGCAAACTAGAGATAATCTTATAATATGCAGAATGAATTTCTCAGTAACAGGCAGATGCACATGGGAAGTAATTTTTCAATGCTTTTAAAAACTTCCATAGTTATCTTAGTGTTATTTAAATTCCCTCCATTTGCCATTTTCCCCTGTCTGAGTTAAAATCAGCACACCTTTACGGGAACACAAGAACAAAGACAAAACTGTCACGTCTGTATAATTTAAATAATTTTTTTCTAATCACCTTTACACTCTGTGTTACTCTCAGAAAACATATATAAAAAAACCCCAAACTCACCACCACATGATTACCTGCAATTTATCTACAAGGAATTTCTGTGTAATTATATTGTCCTTTCCACCTCCAATTTCTCATTCCTTTCAGAAACAAAGTCTTGTTTATGTCACCTGATTCAGTGAATACTTTAGCTCTGTTAAGATACTTCTGAAGAGACACTGACCTGTCTGAGTATAATGCATCCAGTTCAGTATGACCTCTGGGGCTCTGTACCACCTTGTGACCACATAGCCGGTCATCTCACTGTCTGTATGCCTTGCCAATCCAAAATCCAGGATCTGTAGTGAAGCACAAAGAACATTCAGATCAGACAGCCAGTTATTTAGTTCATACAGTTCTTTACAACTGTAGGAAAAAAAAAATTGGAGCAATCTGCAGACATCAGTTTATTTTTGTATCTTTTTCTCACTGAAGTGTCTTCTTTTCATTTTAAAAATCAAGACAGAAGTAGCACAGAGGTTTGAATAATTTTTTTTCAAGTTACATATTCCTACAGCACTATCAAGAGCTGTAAGCCCAGTAAAGAAAATAATAAATTATTCACTAGTTAATTAAAAAGATGTTGGACACATTCAATACAAAAAATTCCTTGACTGCAGAATCACCACTGTATCAAGTTACAACTAAAAGAACAGTGCCCATTTTAGACAGTGTCCATTGTTCTCATATCCCAGGTGGCACAATTATTTAAGAGTGTGTTCCAACAATATTCTGAAGTAAGAAGGTATTGTTATTTATACTTTATGAGTAACTCATACAAGGTAAGACTTCCTCTAGGCCACACTGAAAATCTGTAACAAGAGTAGGGAATTACCATCACTTAGTCCCACCAAGTCTTCTTCAACTTCCAGCATGAATTATAGAAAAACCTTTTATAAAAAATTCAAGATAAGTGCAATTTTTTTTTAAAGTGCTATGCATAATTAGGGTCAGATCAAAGCCAGATGTGGTATGGTCGGTTTATTCTGTCAGAGTTTTTTAGGCATTTCATCTACCAAGCCTTGTGACATGTAGAGTTGGAAACAGCTAAAATATAATTTGGTTTTGTAGATTTGTAAAAGTAGAAAATGACAGCAAGAATTTTTGTGTATTATGTTTTAACTTCACGATTTATTTTCATTTACATGTTCATTAAGCTTAGGAACAAGCATATCCTATTTGTACTTAATATGAACATGGTACAATTTCAACAACCATCTTCATATAAAACTTTTATTCTCACACTCTAATCTTCAACTTTTCAGCTGGAACTTCTACAGTAATTTTCAGAGCAAGTTTGAAAATCCTTTTTATAATTTGTGCATTATGAAAGAATAAGCCAATTCCTCTCAGCTCCTCAAGGATAGCTCCCCATTGACTCAGCAAAATTTTCCTAACTTGCTTTAGTAACTGTAACAAAGATAACTTGTAACTTTGAGACTACAGAAAGGTCAGTGACTTCCCCTCATGCAGGCTTCACTGTCACTTTTCTGATACCTATGTAGGAGTTGAGAGCATCAGATGAGGGAGCCAGAAAGCTCATTGTGAAAAATAAAACGGACAGCCTACTAATTAATTACCCATTCAAGGAATTGCTCCAACTGGCCTACAGCCTCATTGTCACCGGAGCTGGTGGAAGGGAAGCTGCTGAGTGCACAGACATGGGGGAAAATGGTTGGGCTATCCCTGGCATGTTATCCTGTGCCTGCATAAGCTGACTTTGAGAGTGTGCAGAAAAACTGTGTTAAATAAATAAATAAATAAATACAGATCAGGAGACTGTATTATGAAAGAATGTCTTAGACCTGGCCTGCATCTCAAAATATAATTGTACAGCTGGGGGTGTGGGAGAAGACAACCATATACAACTCTTTTTTCTAGACTCGCATCTTTTCCCATCACCCTTTGTCTACCTATAAGCCAGGAAAAGTCAATGATTTTTCGTGTCAGATAGGAAAACTCTAAAATCACAGGACCCTGGAACATTCAGGTCCATCTCCAAAGACCAAAAAGTTGAATTACAATGGCTACATCCAAGTATATAGTTTGTATGTTGTATGCTAAAACCCACTTTTGTAGTGTTTTGAATCGCCTTTTATTTTATTCAGTTAAGGGTGTCCTTCACAATCTTTGATCTTCTCTATCTCCCAGCTTGTAGAATTAGAATTTTTCTATTTATTCAAAGCTGAAATTCTCACATAACCGAATCACTGCCATAAACTCTTATGTCTCTTTCAAGGAGGAAACCTTTAAGATCTGATGTGTCCTACACATCGGGACACCAAAATCCCCATTCAAACTCCCTGTTGTTTTGTGAGGATGTAAAGGCCAATTGTGATTCAAGAGTAAAAATCCTGGCCCAACACTGAAACCAGCCAGCATGTCTGCAACTGCTGCACCTGTAGTCTTCCGTCTTCTAGCACATCTGACTGTTCTTTCAAATAAACATACCTTACCTTCAATTCACAGTCTTCATTTACTGCCAAGTTTCCAGGCTTTAGATCCTGCAACCAGAATTTAAGTGAATGGATTTTTTTTGTTTTACAGCAAGACAATAATGTACTCTTTTTTGCTTTCTTTCTTTCCTTCTGGTTTTATAGTTTTTATGTAACTATTTTGAACAGCAGCAGGTAAAATGATGTCATAACAAATAAACAAGGACACAAACTTGCATATGTTTGGCTTTTTTCCAGTATATTTTCCCCCCAATAATTTTTTTTTTTTTTTTGCTAGAAGTCAGGAAAATACTTGCCGGTGAAGGAATTCACTCATTTTTTTGTGAGTGGGATTTGGACCTAAATTTGTTGCATTTAACACTAACACCACAAGGTTAACAATTCGCATTATATAGTTCTGGACTGTACATGTTGCATATCAAAATATGCATTATAAAGGTTCCTTGCTTAGAAGGAGTACTGAAGGAATCAAATAAGATTTTACATAAAACTATGCTCTCTTCTGTGGAAAAATCCATTTTCTAAGAAAGTTGATAGAACTGCAACACGAAAGAAGTATTCCCTTAAGTCTTTTAAGCCACCATAGGGACTTCTAATGATCTTCCAGAGGTGTAAACTTTAGCAAAGGGAAGTGTACTAGCAAGGACTAAGATGATATTGCAGCATCAGTGATTCAGACACACATAGTTAGAAATACATTTTCCTTCAGCTTTTTCAAACCTTTGTTTGATACACTTTAGCACAAGATCTTTAGAAGTATCTTCTCTCGGATACTTCTGAACTTTTTAACAGGGATCCACCTGTTTTATACAAAGATGTTTTAAGATCAGAGGGGCCTTGGAGAGAAACAATTTGATGAAAAAAACCATAATGAAACCAAGAAGCTCAAGGATCATCGAGAGGGCCCTTAGAAAAAGACTAAGCAATGGTAAGTTTAGACCATGATCCCAGCAGCTGCAAAAATAAAAATAAAAATATCTTACATTATTTTGTCAGTTTGTGTAGTTTCCATGTCCAACTTACAGTTACTATACAATGTGCACTTTCTATGGTGCTCCTGATACTTTATTAAAAATGGATAATTTCTACTGTTCTAGTGTAGTTTTGGGGGAAGATATGGTACCACGAGTGCATCATTCAGAACTCCTTCTTCACAGTGCAGAAGTGATTTTAAGATGACTTTACAGGGAGAAAGGATTCATAAAGAATCAAATACCTAATTTCTATCAGAAAAAAAATTGAGGTTCTCAAGGCTCTATAATTTTGTACAATTTTTTCAGTTTCTATGGTTCTCGCAAAACTCTGAACACTAATACAATGTTTAAAGAAAACCTTAACATTGTTTTTAGAAGTTTAATCTTCATTAAAAAAAATACAGAAAAAAAACTCTTACCCATCCCAATTTAGACACTATTTGCTCTTGTGGGGACTTGTAACTCCATAAAGTAATTTATGAACCCCATATCTAAGCTGTATTCAGTGCAACTTGAGTGCCCAGCTTACAGACATAGCCATGCCACCTTTTGATCCTATTGAAGAAGAAACCAAAGGCACCAAGAAACTGAAAAAAACTTTAAATGGAATTTCAGGCATATTTATAAGCATGGGTATACACAAACATCACTCACATTATCAAACTATAAACATCTTTCATGTTTTCCACTTACCCTGTGAATTATGCCTGAGGAATGAATATACTGTAAAAAGAGAAAGTATTTTTTTAGTTAGGGTCCTGACTTTAAAAAGTTGCCTGGGGTAGGAGAGAAAGTACTTTTTCATAGTGCTAAAGTACACTGAAATTAGAAAATGTTTATTTATTGCACAGAAGATCCCTTTAGCTATGCTTTAATGTTCAGATAATAATACTAGCATTTTGTCCTTTCCCTACTCTAGAAATGAGAAACCACTAAATCAGTTTGAGTACTGCAACAGATCATATAGTTTTTTCTAAGTCTTCCCATACACAAGATGCTGTTTTCAGCTAATTTTTGGCATGTGTGTGTATATATATATATATATGTATCAGAATGAAACATGCTATTTTATACATCAGAAATGCTCTCCTGCAAGAGATGTCTCTGATGTGCCATCATAGTTTAGATTCATATGCTTCATCAGCACTGACTTTTAACAGATCATTAAGACTGGGATAAAGGCCAGTCAAGGTCTTATCTGAGAATTACGGCTACATGCTTCAGTATTTCCTCAATGGAAAACAGAAAGGTCAAGTTGAAAGGCATTCTCCCTTACTTGAATATTTTCATCACCCATTCAGTGACCTATTTAAGTGCTCACAAAAGCCTAACCTACAAACTGATCACCCAGGACTAGTTCTTTTGGGATGACACCTGATCAAATACAGATGTTTGAATCCGTGACTGTCATCAAATGCTCCCCACTGAGGAATGCAGTTCCTCTCACCAGTTGAATCATACCCTAGAAGAGACTATTGTCATCATAGTCAATAAAGGGAACCTCTAGTAACTAGTTCAGATATAGGCATCTCTGCAAGGATCAAAATGCAGAAAGCTCATCTGAATTGAGGACATGGTTTCCAAGAGCAGCCTGGGATGTGCTAGTCCCTTCAGGTGTGGGAAACTGACCTGAAACCCTCACAGACCATACTACTGACACTAAGAAACATGACAACAATAAAAGCTTTTAAATAAAAAGACTTGAGAAAAGATGAATAAGATGCAATTTCTCCAGCTTCACCTGAAGAATTTTCATTTTATTCCACCCTGAAGAACAGGACAAGTGGCAGCAGAGTCACTGGGAACCAGCTGGCAGAACCAGAGAAGACCAGAGAGGAATAGTCAGCATAACATCACAGAAATGCACAGAAGAAAGGAGCTTTGCAGGATAACTGCGTATCAGCCACAGCCCCAGCACACCTGACAAGCTGCACCAGAAGAGATCTCATAAGTTCGGAAAAGAGGGAGAGGGGAAAAGCCCGCACTTCCCTTAACCCTGTGCCTACAACTTTACCAATCCAGCCCAGGCCACAGTAGGGCCCTGATGCTGCATGGTCACACTGCTGAGTGCTGAGCCAGAGCCCAGGCCTGTCTTGGCCTCTGCAGCAGACCAGTTCCTGCTGCAGATTACTTGCAGATTGAGCAAGGTTTAACATCACCCATAGGAAATGCCAAAGCTCTTCACAGGATTTCCTGGGGCTGACACAAGACTTTGAGGGCACATGGCTGCTTCACAGAATGTTGGCTGTAAAACTGCTGCAGCAAACAAAAAATTACAAAATGTTTTATCTGTCATGGATGTGCATGAAGTGAAGTGGGATGGGAGGAGGAGGAGAAAGTCTGTCAATTGTACAAGGAGACCATATGCACTTTTTTTAAAAAGAAAAAAACCAAAACAGAAATGTAACTGTAAATAGCTAAACTCCCAATAAATTAAGAAAAAGATGCCCTCTGTCATAGCTATCCTGATCAAGGATATCATAATGTCTACTTGCATTCTAAATTATTGTAATGTCTTCTAACTGAAGCCTCTTGATTTTCCAGAACAGATGCTTAAAATATTCTATAGCTGGTTTTTGCTGGTAAGACTGTACACAGCAAGGAAACAGCCGGCAGACCCAGTCATTTGGCACCTAAGAATGAAGAAGGTAGAAACAGGAATTAAAAGGTCCGCACCCTTCACAGTTTTAGTTAATCTCACCTGTCTGGGGGGAAGAGTGTAGTTTTGCTGGCATTTCCACCCCACTGAAGCTTTTATGAGTGTTCACAGCACCAAAATCATGTTAACACTTTGGGGAAAGCTCCTATGTTTTCTAAACACTCCTCTTAATGTAACACTACTGAGACTACATGAAATAGCAGTTATTCCTGATGGTAATGTACACATCAGCCTTTCTGAGGCTGAAATAGTGGTGCTGTGCTGCAGTGTTTCTTTAACAATAGCAGTATTTTTGTGACAGCATTTCATTATCTCCTGGCAGGTGGCAACACTGGAACTATGGCCAGTCTTCATTCAGAAGATTTTCCATTTCTGTTCAATAGCCTTCTGAAGTGGGAACCTGTTCCTACTGGTTCTATTCATTAAATCAGCCATTTATTGGCAGGTTTTTCATTCTTAACATGGCAAAATGATTCAGACCAGAGTAGACATATCCTTCACAGTGTTATTACCACTTCACCTGAGCCATATTCGATTTAAGAACCCAGTTAACAAGAGTGAAGTGCCTTGGAGCACAGGAGATGTGTGCATTATTCTAAAGACAATTTTTGGTAGCATGCATAAATCCTGGAATGCAAGCTTCAGATCATCCTAGTAAGTCATCCAACAATCATCTAAATTTTAAGCATTCTTTTCTGTATATGTAATCCCTACACAAAATAAAAAGTTAATCAAAAGGGAATTAGCAAAGACTCAGGAGAATGTGTTCCAGGCAACATGCAAAATGAAAATGAAAAGAGTCTTGGCAGGGAAGGAAAAACTGAAGAGGAAATGAGTCAGAGGGGGAAAGGAAAGCAGAGAAGCAGAAAAAATCCAGCACAAATGTGAACAAAAGGCATTAAATATAGAGGAGAAAAGGAGAGAACTAGAGTAGGTAAATCTTACCATAAGTATGGCAAAAGAAGTTGAACAGGTGTTTGTATGGCCCAAGAGCTGTCTGTCCCTTCTCAAGCACTATGAATAAAGAGAGGACTGACAGCCACCTCCCCAGACCTCTACGAACAGGAGCCCAGCTGGCATTCCTGCACAGGAGGGACCCAAGACTGAAAGCTCCAGTCTCTTTCCACCTACATACACAGACATTTATGTTTAGTTTGCCTTCTGCACTCCTTGACAATACACAGCTTTTCTGTCAAACAACAACTCAAAAGATATTATGAAAGCCCTTCCAATATGCAAGTTCACACTTAAGTAAAATTGAATGCCAGACTAAGGCCTGACTGGGAAGCAGACAAGGGAGAGGCATGTCATTGTTTTTAAGTGGTGTCACATCACATTGAATTCTGATAAATTACAAGGCTTGCTAAAGAAAGGAAATGAGTATTTCATTCTCTGTAGAAAAAAAACAGTAAAATGATAAGAACTGACAAAAAAGAACTGTACAGACTTGCAGAGCAAAGGCTGAAGAATTGATACAAATCTTCATGAACTCAGTATGAAGTTTCTCTTGACCTCAATTTATACATGCTTTTTAAAATCAAGCCTATTGAGTGCTTTTTATACAATCAATCCAGAACCAGCCTACAGATAGAATGTAGAAATGAAGCCTGCAAGGAACCAACTGTGAGGCTTAGAAAAAATCTCCCTTATTGCTTCACAATACATCAGTCATGCAGAGTTTTCCTACATGCATTTAACTGTCACATATAAACAGGCTGTTACAGTAGAATATGCAATGTGACAAAAATGATGAACAGCCTTCTTGCCTTTGACCAGACACAAATACAGATACCACAAAGTTCTTATATACTTTACAAAGGACAAATGCACATCGCAGGTTATATAACATCAAAAAAACCCAATCAGAACAGAGTCCATCAAACTTAAAAGGTGAAAAAAAGTCCTTATACAAATGAGAGGCTAAGCTTGAGAAACTGAATGAGTTTTACCACAAAGATCTACCGAGTGGCATACTCCTCCTTCCCAGGTGTTGCAAACATTTTTCCCTTGTAATTTCTCAACCAAGTGCTAGCTAAGTGTATGTTTGTTGCCCGTGCCCCACCAAAAAAGCAATCTAAGTGAACACAGATGGGCTGTCTTTAACCCAGACACAGCAGACCTTTAAATGTACAAGATTTTCATGGAAAACTTGGAAAACCCTTTCTTAAACAGTTAATTTACTGATATCTGTAAAAGAATAAAGCAATTACGGACTCATTTTCTTTTTTCTCTGCATGCTAACAACACTGCTTTCAGCTTAACACATTTCCTAGCACAGACAGGGCTACAGGAATGTGCCTCAAACACTGGACCACTCCTATTTCTTAAAAATACTTCCAGCTAGATGTGTATTTCTGGCTGAAATGGCTCAAGGAGAATCCAAAATTTAATGGAACAGATACGGTAGAGACGAGATACAGTTCTCCAGAGTTTGCTGTGTAATAAGAAATGACTTAACAGTCTAGTAGCTGAATAATACCTCAAAATTACCAGCGGAAATAAGGTAAGTACAGTTGTGCTCTTAAAAACATGGAGTAAGAAAATATTCAGGCAAACAACCTCTCACAGAAGATTTAACACAGTTACCTTCTCAGCATCCCTGATGGTTGCCATGTAACTGCAATGAGAGCTGTTTTTATTTATGTCCCTTCCACAGGAGACCGTCCTGCATGAACTATTTCAGCACGCGTTCTTTACATAGGATGCAGTCCTTCAGGAGAAACCTGCACCAGTGTGGGCCCCCATGGGCCACAGGTCATGCCACAGAACCTGCCGGGGGCCTGCAGTAGCATGGGCTGTCTGTGGGCTGCAGCTGCATTTAGGGCACATCCCTGGGCCCCAGCATGGGGTCCTCCATGGCTGCTGTGTGGATATCTGCTCTGTTGTGGTCCTCCATGGGTAGCAGTGGAGCAGCCTGTGCCACCATGGACTTCATGGCGTGCAGGGAAATCTCTACTCCAGCACCTGTAGCATCTTCTCCCTCTCTATCCTCACTGACCCTGGTGCTTGCAGGGCTGTGTCACATTTTCTCACTCCCCTCTCACAGCTGCTGTACAGCATTTCTTCACCCCTCCTTGAATCTATTACCACAGAGATGCCATGAATATTCTGATGGGCTCAGCTTTAGCCAGCAGCGCATCTGCCTTGGAGCCAGATGGAACTTTGTTCAACACGGAGGCAGTTCCTGGTGTCTTCTCACAGAAGCCCCCCTGCAGCCTTCACTAACAAACAAACCCTGCCACAAACCTGCCCAATACAACCTCTTAAATTCCTGCTCTGTTTTCTTCCTAGGTATGTCAACCACATACAGTCACTCCATTTGTCTTCCACATTTACTGATCCAACAGACTTCAGTGCCAACCTTTGGGGCCACAAGTTCTGCTCTGTTGGCCTCTGTCAGATAATGTACGTCACTAGGACCAAAATATGTTTCTAAGCCATTTCACTGAAATTAAATTAATTATTCATCCTTTCCACTACACTCAACCTAAGCTAATTATTTACAGCTCATATATTGCTTGCCTGTAAAGTTAGCACAAATGATGTTTTCCATCCCTGGTGAATAGCATGCCTCTCCTGGAAATCTGCTTCCCAGTCACCTACAACTTAAACAGACCCCTCCACTTACACAGTTCTTGAGAGAACACTTATTAGGACACAGCTTTGTGACTAGGGCACTAACTACAAAACTGAAATCCTAACTCCACATTCGAAGTCCAGGTCAGAGGTGAATTCCCTCCAGTTTAAATAAAACCTATTTCCCCAAATCCAGGTTTAGTTTACCTGACTTTAGTTTCTGGATTTCTAAAATGGGAATTACAGTATTTGAATGCACAACTGTAGAATACAAAGGATAATTACTTAACATATGTAAAAGGCTATGTGAGCAAAAGTCTACTAAAATAAGAACACAAAATCCAGGGTAGAGTCAAAGAGAAACCAATAATGCAGGACTCAACAAAAAGTGTATTTATTAAGTTCTGTGATGGGAGTAAAGCAATTTACTCACCGTTCTATATCTGTTAAGTGCTGAGAGAGAACAGAATCGTGGTTATGCTGCTCCTGATGTTCTTGCCCAGTCACAGCATGCTGTCCTGCTATATTAATTTTTTTTTAATAGTGTTTGGCAATGCAAGTATAGATCTGGACAAATCCACATCTTGATGGATGTGCCAGACTTTCCTGTATCAAAATGAGGTCTGTATTTCCACTGCACAAGCACACCCCCTGCACTGACTTCTCTTATCTGTACAAGCACAGAGGAAATTCTGGAAAAGTCTGGAGCAAGGAAGAAGTAATCCTCAGTGGAGGAGGATCAGATAGGGAACATCTAAACAAACACAAATTTAACATTTAAACAAATACCCTGATAGGATGCACTCTTGAATTCTAAGGGAAGTTGGCCAATGTCATTGTGACGCCACTTAATAGTATGTGAAAGGTCATGGTGACCAGCAGATGTTCCTTATGATGATAAGAAAGCAAATCTTGCTCATGCCTTCAAAAGGGTAAGGAAGAAGAGGATCAAGGAAGGCCAGTCAGCCACAGTTCAACTCTCTGGGAATGTAATAAGTAATTCTGAAAACCATTTCCAAACACTACAAGGATAAAGAACTGATTGGCAGTAGTCAACATGGATTTACAGAAGAAAATCACACTTGATAACCTGTTAACCTTCTATGATAAGACAACTGGTGGATGACAGGAGGGCAGACAGTGTTGTTTACCTTGACTCTAGCAAGGCTTTTGAAACTCTCTCATAACATCCTGAGAGACAGTGGAAGTAGGAATTAGATTAATGGACAGTGACTGAACTGCCTGGATCAAAGTTGACTGAACTGCCTTGATCAAAGGGTTGTGATCAATGGCAGGAAGTCCAGCTGGAGGTCCATCTCCAGCAGTGTCCCCCTTAGGGTTAGTACTGAAGTCAGTCCTGTTTAACATCTTCATTACTGACCTGGATGATGGGACAGGGGGCTCCTTCAGCAACTCAGCAAGTGATGCAGAACTGAAAATAATGTTCACACACCAGCTGATTGTGCTGCTATTTAGTGAGACCTCTACAGGCTGAGGAAATGGGCTGACAGGAACCCACCAAAGTTCAACAAAATCCTGGGAGGGAATAACCCCATGCGCCAGACAAGGCTGGAGATTGACCAGCTTGGCACAAAAGGACCTGTGCCCTTGCACCAAAGACAACCAAGAGCCTCATGCATCAGGCAGAAGATTGCCAGCAGCTTGGAAGATGTGATCCTTCCCCTTTTCTCAGCTCTGGTGAGACACACCTGGAGTGCTGTGCTCAGCTATGGGCTTCCCAGTTAAAGAGAGACACTGAAGCAAACCCAGTGAAGCTTCATGGTGATGATTATGGGACTGGTGCATCTAATGTAAGACGAGAAACTGGGAGAGCCAGGATTTTTTAGCTGTAAAAATATACTTTATAGAATAATAAAATGGTTTATATTTAATATATATTCTTTTACTATACAAGGTGAGATAAATTTTATCCTGCTATTAAATTATAAGTATTTATAGTTCTCCATAATAGTTTACTAGGAAAAAAGACTGTGGAATCAAAATAATAGTAGAACTGGCAAACCTTTAAGCCTTTCAACATCTGATATACCAGGAACTGGATACGATCTTCAGTTAGTTTCTCATGCTTCATTATCTTACTCAAGTCTGTTCCCATAAATGGCATGACGAGATAGCTTAAAACAAAACAAAAACAAAAAAAAAGGAAAGAAAACCAAACAGATTACCTGGATTAACTTTGTCACATAAATTTAAACGTAACTGTATGTTATAGTTCAATTACAATATTGAATTATACATCATTCCGGTTACCAAACAATTCCTTCATCATCCTCCTACTCTCCAAGCCTATCCGTTTTTATCTGATTGTCATAGAGAGGTATTGCCCAGTTCTGTCACTGATTACGGAAATTTGCTAGTTATCAGAACTAGCTTAGAAAGAAACTAACCAAAAGCCTTGTGATATTTCAAAGACAGCTATGCAGAAAACGAAGACATTCATGCAAGGCAATGTATCCCACAGTCATGACCACCTCATTGAACTAGCAAAATTTGGAGAATGATTTTAGGGTCTCATTTAAAACACAATGCTTCACTGCTCATCACATGCATGTGCATTCTATTACATATGCTGTATAAACTGTCAGCACCACAGGCAATATGGACAACACTCCTTTTGGCTCAATGATCAATAGGAACACATGCTCCATGTTTTCTGTACTTCATTTTCTACATTTTTCTGTCAGATAGCTTTCTTTGTTAATATATAAATACATAAGGTTGTTTAGGAAACATACCTAAACCAGAAGAAATCCAGAACAGTTCTACTAACACAGGAAATCTACATTAAGCCCAAAAGGATTTCTGAGCACTGTTTCTCTAGTGACTCTAATTCACAAGAATTGCAGCAGTAAACAAATAAAACAGCAGGCATGTTAAACATCTTGTGTCTGAGATGCCACCAAAAGGTCAGGGAGATATGGTAGAAACAATCTGTATCAGGTGCTGCTTGGGAAACAGTCATGGGGCACAACAGACCACAATGCAGATAAGACAGCAAAACATTCAGCAGCAGCAGCAGCACTTAACTGGTCCTTGAATTCGGATGGATCCCATGGAGATGTGCCACGTAGCAGGGATAACTTTCAGCCTACCTTATTGGGTTAAGAATTGTTCTACCATTTGAGCAAACTGGGCCTTAGGGTAAGAAATCAGTACTTGTAAGGTGGATTAGGGAATTCACCAAACTGTCATTTTACTAAGGGCTGAAAGAAGTACACACCTTGTAAGACAAGAAACTGGTTCTAATGACAAGCTGAAAACCCCAGCTCACCAAAGTTGCATGTAAGAATTATATTAAGATGAAACTCGGAAAAAAAGTCTGTGAAGCAACAATTTTGAAATTCTCTATTTAAAAAGCAACAACCTTTCCTCCCACACAAGCAACAATGCCGTGCTCCAAAACACAAACAACTTGGAACTTACAAGTCATTAAACTTCTCCACTGTTACATCTGGTGTGAACACATCCAAAATTCCAATGACCTAAAAAAAAAAAAAAGATTAATAATTGATTTGACGCAACAAAGCCTAACTCACCTAGTAAGTGAAAAAATATAATCCAAAACATTTCAATAGTGAGACATTAGCTACAGGCATAAACATGGCAGAAAGAATACCTAAAGTAGTGCCAGGATTTGTTACATGTTAAGTTTTATAACTCAGAGGGCAGCTTTACCCTGTGATAAACAAATATAAGAAGTATCTACTGGAACTGAAAGTTCAGAGGCTAACAGTTTTATGTAAGAAGAGACAGTATTTTATTACTTTAACTACTGAAGTGTTGAAAATAAACCAGAAAAACCAGTCTATAATATGAAGCACTCAAAAGTGCTCTCCACCCAGCTGGGCCTGCTGCTTATCAATGAAGTACACTTTAAACATCTTCTAATTTCAGTAACAGGGTAATTTAGGTACATAGACTACAATATCTAATTGGAAGTACAAAGAAGAAACTAGAACAAAACTGTTTTTATTGAGAAAAAATTAGCAAGAACTTTATATGATTTACCATGGCTTATACCTTAGGTTCTCCAAAGAGCTTTTTTTGTCAAACAAAAGCATTCTATCACTGAATAGAGAAATAACAATCTAGTAAAATGGATTTTCCACCACAGCTTTTCTTATTAGCATGTTTTTTGGGAGAACTATACAAACTGACTGGGTGCATTACACTACATACCAATGCTTCTTTGAAACCCATTAAACACCAGAAAATTAAATACACAGAACGCAGTGCTTGAAAAGAAGTGGCTGGAATTATCTAAAGCCAGATTTTAGTTTAGGTGCTGCTTAATCTAGCTGTGCCCAAATAACACAGGCTTTTAGAGCTGTTTCTTTTCCACCTCTGCTCCTAATTCATGACCATTTTTGTCTGTTCAGAGGAAGACTCCCAAGCCCCTGAGTGCTTGTGGTGTTTCCCAGGTGCAGGCTGCCATGTCACAGAATCACAAAATATTCTGAGTTGGAAGGGACCCACAAGGACCATCGAGTACAACTCTTAAGTGAAAGGCCCGTCCGGGGATTGAACCCGTGGCTGTGGTGTGTCAGCACCATGGGGAGTGCAGGGCTTTGCTAGAAAGCAAGCTGAAAGACTCATAACCTTTATAACCTTGTGCAACCCTGTCTTTGTGGCCATACAGACATCAGATCATACATCCACAACTGCTGGCCAAATCAGACCTCTTTAAAAAAAAAGTGAAAATAAAGAGAAGTATGAGCAGAAATGGAGGGAGGAAATTCAAGAAAAGGACAACTTCCTTTATTTAAAGCTTTAAATAAAAACCCTCAAATGTGATGAAATCCTTATTGTGCATATTTTTAGTCTTTCCACATTAAGGGCAAACTACTACAGTTAGCCTGGATACTATCAAAATGTCATAATGACGAAGAAGACAGAAAAACTAATAAAGATGAAGGCAGAATATTACAATTCCCTTTCCTCTGTAGCCACATATATCTTTGAAAAATAGTCACTAATAATATTTACCTGGGACTGTTATATGAAACTAATTAAAGAATAACTACCATAAAACAATAATTAAACTCGCAGAGGATGCAGTTATTAGAAGTAATACCTCTAGTGCTAGTATTACAGTAAGAGTTCTCTTTTATGACAGTTTTACATAAGGTTTTTCTTTTCTTTGTGGAGGTAGTGAGAGAAAGGAGGAGGACAGCACTACAAAGACATACACAACAACAGCGGAGCATAATGCAGCTCTACAGGCATTTCCTAAGGCAGCATGTGTACGCAAACACACACACACAGAGCGTACACAGCCAGAAAAGTTGTGTGCCCTCCACAGATTTACATATACAATAAAGAACTTAACATTTTAGCAGTAATCTTATTCAATATGCATCCTTCCTTATCAAGTCCCACTTTCTCAGAAGTCTTGCTTGTTCTCCTTAAGCAGGTATTTCCATGCCCTCATACACCTAGGCAAGAACCATATGAAAATAAACCCCATCACACCTGAATGTAGCAGTGAAAGACACTGGGACACCACAATAAAAAGAAGGGACACAGAGGAGGATGAAATAATGCGGCTACTCTGTCACATTCATCTGTGGACCAAGGCATGATCAGGCACGCCCTGTGAAACACAGGAGCATGAAGAACGTTTCCATACAGAACACACCAGCCCCAAAACACACTAATGAAATTCACTAACATTCTAATGTGTATCCCTCCAAGTAAACACAGCTCCTAGTACTTACTTAAGGCTGCCTGATGCACATTATTTCTGAGGTAAGGATGCAAACCTATGGAGACAAACCTATCATTACTGCAAATCCGACCCAGTGAAGTAGGCCACCAAGACCAATGCTCAGCTCCCGACGAAGGGATTTTTAAATAATGAACCAGAAAACTCTTTAAATATGCCAAGGATTTCACAATACTTCTTCTCTTGCTTTACACATCAGGTTTTCTAAAAATCCTGAAATCCATCTTAGTGTCCAAAATGGTAAGACATACTAATAGTTAATCAATTTTAAAATAAAAGTGAAGGACCCATTTCCTTTTCCTCAGTGAACTTTATTTAATATTTGTGGTTTGGGATTATTTTCCTGTACTGGAGCAGAATCATTCATATTTCCATTTAGGCCAGAGGTTTTTGCAGCTATATTAAGCACAAGGAAGTATGGGATAAAATAAATCCTCTGAGGAAGATACAACACCAGCTACTTGTTCAGGAAAAGGGAAAGAACTGGACAAAGTGTAGTCAACTCCCTCCTTTATAATAAGATGGAAAATCCTGTTTCTGTTTGAAATGCTCTCAATTAATGACAGTATTTGTAAAGAATTTTATGATACTTAAAGATAATGTTCCAGCACAAAGTAAGCCACCAAAAACAATGACGAGAATAGTTCATTTTTCATAGTGTTACCTATATGAAATGTAACAGAGATATCTGTGAAATCTTCTATAAAAGTATTTTTGGTGTTAATCAGCACAATTACTGACACTATCAAAGATGGAAGCCCAATTGAGGGATGAACCCAGTACGCTCTGCAACGGCAATGAAAAGCACCTGTGGAAATCAGCAGTAGTGCTGCCTTTTCAGGGTCTTTTTTTTACCCTTATTAACTCTGCCAAAAGGCAATTTCTCAAATAAATAAGCCCACAAAGAATGCATCTACTGTACAGTTGACTGAAAAATAACCTGGGTTTCTTCAGCCTGCAATGAAGTACTTTAATAGCTTTTATCTCAAGGACAGGGTGTAATACTGTGTCACTCCCATAGAACCACAGATTGGTTTGGGTTGGAAGGGACCTTTAAGCTCATGTAGTTCAAACTCCCTACCATTGGCAGGGTCACTTTTCACTAGACCTGGTTGCTCAAAGCCCCATCCAACCCAGCCTTGGACACTTCAAGGGATGAAGCATCCACAACTTCTCTGAAAAACCTGTACTAGTGCCTCATGACCCTCACAGTAAAGAATTTCTTCCTGATGTCCATTCTAAACCTACCCTTTTTTAGTTCAAACTATTGTCCCTTGTCCTGTCACTCCATGCCCTTGTAGAAACTTCCTCTCCAGCTCTCTTGTAGCTCTCTTTGTGTACTGGAAGGTTGCTGTAAGGTCCCTCCAGAGCCTTCTCTTCTCCAGGCAGAACAACTCCAACCCTCCCAGCCTGTCTTCATAAGAGAGATGCTCCATTTTCATAAAGTACAAACCCACAAAATTACCCATTAACTGGTCTAACTTGTTTTCCACAGGTATGCTTTCACTCAGTATATTTACTTTGAAGCCAATGGGGGGTGCGTAGCAGCATCTCCAGCCTTTCTTAACCCTACTGTGTGTGTCCCCTGACCACATTCACCAACTTTCACTCTTATTAACAAATAAATAACAGATTCCTGTTGGTAAGGTGGTTTCTGCCCTTCGCTTCTCAGCTGCCTCCTTTTCCAGACCCTATTCCAACAGCAGAGCACAATGGTGGATAGCTCCTCATCTCTGTCCTCCCCTGTACTTTGATGTACTGGATTACTTTAATTCAAGGACTGACCCATTGCATTTCTGTAAAAGACAGTTTCTGATGTAAGCAGCAGTACATCAAGAAAAGACCTGAATCTAGTATAAATTAATAAGTAATGGAGGTTATGTCTTTCATACAGTAAGTGCTGCTTTTTTTTGCAGATGTTATGCATGAAAACACAGTGAAGTTGAGTGGCTTTAGCACTCAGGCTAAACATGCAAGCATATTTTTTAAGAGACAGACTTGCTGGCGTGCACCGAACTACATATTATGCCACATTGAATTTTCTGCAGGATTAACTTCATGTTCCTGTGCTGTTCTCTGTCATGGGCATCTGCATCCTTTTATTACACTAAGAACTCTCAATCTTTTAAAAAATTTAACTATTCATGCCAAGGCTTATACCACAGTCACCTTTCTTCCTCACAGATTAACAATACATGAGATGAGGGATGTCTGCAAGACCTCCTTTTCTTTTCTCCTGCCAGTCAGCAAACTGGCAGTCACAAGCCATAACCATGAGCATCACCACACTCCTCCTTCAAAGGATTCATATGTAACACTGGACAGATTCAAATCCTGCAGACAGACTCATCTTCATCTCAAGACTGGATGGCAATAAAAGAGAAGGTTTGGATTTCAGTGCTGTTTTTCTTATTTTCATTTCATGGAAGAAGCTCATCAGTCTGCTTTATTAGTACCCAAGGTCAGGTGTGAATAAATGGCTATCAGCTGAAGCCCAGCCTACATAAAACACCTATTAGTCAGGTTAGGAAAATAAGCAGAAATTACAACAGATGTCGATTTAATCAACATCTGTTGAATAAATATTCAACTATGTTGATTTACTGACTTTTGAGTACCAAAAAAAAATTACTCCAGTGTCCTGTTAGCTCCCTAGATGTGCTAAGCTTTCAGCCTGCAGAAAAGCAGACAGGAGTGTTTCTCCCTTACAAATTTTTGACAGCAATAAACTGTCCAGTTATAACTGTTTTTGCTTTCATAAGGACCAATACAGAGATTTGCCATTTCCAGACAGGATTCCTGAATTGCAGTTTACTGGCATATATGTACCCAAAGAATGTGAATTTTTAGCTGGTGCAGTCATGCAGGACTTGCTGTAGGAAACCTCTTCTAACACAGCGAGCATGCTCTCATCCATTAAGGAATCACTCATCTACAACTCCCTTGTTGGTCTGATTTTGTACACTGCAGACACTGTTGCCTTCCACCGCTCACGTCAGGCTAAGATGAACTCCAAAAGGTGACAGATTTAAGATTTTTCTCAAGCAGGAACATAACATGACCCACTATTTTCTCTGGAAAGAATTCCTCTCCTGATTGACACTGTGTATGTGTAAATAAGAAGCTCAACACTTTTTCAAAATAAAAAAGAAATCAGAATTAAAAAGCAGCCAACCTAGAAATGTATCATCCTCAAAAATGTACCTGTAGAGAGACAGATAATTTGGGTGTGTGCTGGATATCCAATTCCTTCCAAAGGTGAAAAAAAGCTACATGCTTCTCATAATACAAAACACACACTGGTCTTCAGATGTGGGAATACACCAGAGAATAATTTCCACTCTCAGCCATGAATGAGAGCATAATATAGAGTATCTTTAAACAAATACTGCAGTGGTCTCTTACATACAGAGTTTCCAGAAAGGGAAAACATCTGTAGGATATTAACTGACCCAAGAAATGTTTAATGGGCATTTGTCGGAAATTTGATGCCAGAAACACATTCAGGATTTAATTGGGAGAATTGCGTCAGTATTCCCGTGAGTGTCTGTATGTACACATAGGTATATACATATGTACACACAGGTATATACATATGGACACACACCACATGTTGATAAAAACCACACGCTGTTCTGACGCGAGCCACCAGCGTGAGCCACTGCTCTTCTCTTCCTCTCTCCAGTGCCGTCTCCCCTTGCCAGCTATTCCACACTCCTGCTTGAAAACTCCTAACGAATTGGAGGTGAGGAGAGCACCAGGGCTGGACCACTGCAAGCAACTGTGCACTTGTTTCAACAAGAGGGTATCAAGGTATCACTTACAGTCCAAACACATAAGAAAATCCAAGTTACGTGCCAAAAGAAACTAAAGGTTCTGCACTTCCACTTGTCTGGGTTTTGCTCTGCATACACAGACATCTCCATTAACTGCAGAAGAATACACAAATACAGAGCTATGCAAATGTTTGAGAGCTAAAGCCAGGGCCAAAGTTAGCATGCTGGCTATATTCTCACTGCTTTTGGTTAGATGAGCATATTCCTCAGACGGTATATAATGGAGGTCATCTAGGGTATTAAGCAGTAGTTTTTCTCCATTTCTGTTCACTGACATGCTGATGAATTATATCACTGTAACACAGATTTAATGGTATCTTCTGCTATCTTAATGGAGGATCAGAGCTGGTATTTTAACACAATGTGTCAGACCATCACAATTTCTTCCATCATTCTGAATACAGCATAAGGTCAAATAAACTATGATAATGTATTGCCACATGCTTAACACAAAAATTCCCCGAAGGGCAGATGTAGTCCTTTGAGAGGTAATCACAGTGAAACAAACAAAACATCACACTTTCCATAAAAGCCAACATCAAATTCTTTGTGACTACAGAAGTAATTTTGAAACAAAAACAGATAAGAAGAGTGAACTGGATGCAAATTTAACTATCAAACAAAGAGAACCTTGAAACAGTTTATATGCTAAAGTAGAAAAAAAGCAAGATGAAGATTTGCACTGGCAGTTAATGCAACATAATCCGAAATCTAATCCATAGTGACAATACTATTAGACTGGCTATCATATACCATATCCTTTATGTACTTGGATTACCAACACCCAAGACAGAGATAATAGTGGCATTATTATTTTACTGAAGTCTTTGGAAAAATTACTTCAATTTTATTAATTTTTTAATAGCAGTTATATTTATAGTACAGCCAGAAATATGGCTATCTGCTATTTTATACAAACATATCATAACATGCTAGTCAGCAAAAAAATTAAGAAAGATTCTTCAATCACTGTTCTATTCTACTAATTTCAGTTATAAGGAGATACATAGCCACCTGAGTGGAGCGCTTCCAAAACTCCATAGCTTAACTCATGGAAGCAACAGTGGTGATGACAGAAAACGTGCAGCTTTCCTGCTACTACTGTACAGATCATTAAAGGTGTGCACAGCACACTCGGACCTGCTGATTTGAACGGGAAAGGACCTTACCTTCTGCCTGTAAATCCATCCTTTGAGAGAAACAAGGAAGATGGGAGATGATTTAGAAGAACATGTAGCGACAGGACAACAGGGAATGACAGAATAAGCTGAGTAGGAAGGGACCCAAAAGGATGATCAAGTCCAACTCCTGCGCTGCACAGCACGAACCCCAAGAGTCTGTGCCTGGGAGCATTATCCAAACACTTCTTGAACTCTGTCAGGCTGGTGCTGTAACCACTTCCCTGGGGAGCCTGTTCAGTGCCCAATCATCCTCCAAGTGAAGAACCTTTTCCTAACATTCAGCCTTAACCTCCCCTGGCACAACTTCAGGCGATTCCCTCAGGTCCTGTCACTGGTTACCACAGAGAAGAGATCAGTGTCTGCCCCTCCTATTCCTCTCTAGAGAAAGTTGTAACTGCAGTGAGGTCTCCTCACAAACTCCTCTTCTCCAGGCTGAACAAACCAAGTGAATGTCTTGACACTGGAAGAGAGTAGTTTTAGATTAGGTATTAAGAAGAAATTCTTTCCTGTGAGGGTGGTGAGACACTGGAACAGGTTGCCCAGAGAAGCTGTGGATGCCCCATCCCTGGAATTGTTCAAGGTCAGGTTGGATGGGGTTCTGAGCAACCTGGTTTAGCGAAAAGTGCCCCTGCCCCCAGCAGAGGGGTTGGACCTAGATAATCTTGCATATCCCTTTCAATGCAAACCATTATATGGTTCTATGTTTCTATGAAATGCAAAAAGAAGCTCTCTGACAGAATGGTTTTGGTCAAAGGGGTCAGGCTGAAAATCATGATGAGGAGTAATATTGCCATTCTGGTTTAATTTTGAGTGGGTGGAACAGCTACAGGAGTACCCTTGAGATCAGCTCAGGACTGAAAATCTTAAAAGGCATTGTTGCTGCTCCTAATTCACCATGGGCAACACGACTGACAAAAGGGTGTGAGGCTGGCGTGGCAGATAGGAATTGTCTTGATGGCTGTACTGCCATGTCAGTCTCTTCACAGATGGGTGCAACAGTCAGTTTATGCCTCCAATTCCTGCAGGATCATTTATTCAGTCTTTGTTCTCTAATGAGTAGATGCCATAATTCATGTTAAAACTTTTCCTTAGTACACAAACCTCTTCTTTCTGTGGCCCAAACTGTTTCCTAAGATTGTAAATAATTCCCTTCTTTCATATACATTGATTTGTAACTTGTACAGATTGTGCTCACGTTCCCTAGTGAGCATTTTCTTCTGGAATCTTTAATTACCAATTGAGTCCACAGTGGAGTTCTAGAGTATTATTCCGAAGGACAAACACTGCATAAAACCTGCTAGGAGTGGAAAATGGTACCCAACAGATTATTCTGGGAAATGGAAGAAAAATAATCTAAAAATTCTGGACACAGTTAGGAGCTTGGCAACTGAACAGGCTGCTCTGCTCCCAAACGTTCAGTAAAGAAAATGCTGAGTATTAAAGCCCATACACAGAAGTTTCCTGCAAACATTAACTCTTTAACATATGCAGCAGTGGTTACGAGGCAGTTACTTTGAAGTAATCAGACTAAAATATTTAGACTAAAATATTACAAGCAGGCAGTTTCTTAAGCCTACGAAAAGCTCTTTTTTCCTTCTGAACAGGCAGGATAGCCCACAAAATATTCCTCAAACGAACCTAGTTGGTACTCACAATGTTAGTATTATAATGTTAAATTGCAATGACTAGTTATTGTTATTACCAATTCCTCTCATCCTCGCTTTCAGTCTTTCAGCTTTTTGTGAAGGCCCTCTGAATGGAGGTATGCTCTAATCTTCTACATCAACTAACATTTTAAATTATGTTCTTATGCATCATTTTAACAACTCCCTCCAAACTATCAGTTTTTTTATCCCATATGCATTCTTCATGAACAGCACTTAAAACTACTACTGTGATCCTCCAAGACTACCTTGGGACCCTTCTCACCTGGAATCGATGCTTTGACTCCACAAAAACTGTTTTCACACAAACTTCTTCTTAAATTTTCTCCTAAACCACTAAGCAGTATTAGGACCATGTATCTTTCTCTCAATTACACTTTCAACACTTCTTTCTACAGCTGTTCTTCTTTCATGTTACATGGGAATTATGTGCAGAGTTCTATAACCTATTCTCTGCTTCACAGTAATGCAATTTTTTAGTAATTTGTGGACTTCTCCTGTTTCCTGTTAATATGAGCCTGAAACTTTCAAATGCTTCATGAATGATAAAAAAAAAAAGAGAAAAGCACTAACCCCTTCCCAAAGATATGCATGTGTGCATCTTCTTGCAAGCTCGGGGGGGAAAAAAAAAAGAAAAAAAAGAAGATGCTGGCACCTGAGACTCACAGACCTCTCACTAGCGCTGAGCAAATTGCACTGTGGTCCTAACCTTCCCCACCCAATCTTTCCTACATGGAAATTAAGTGGTGTTTCCCACAGGATATTCCAGTTTGAGTGAATTGATGTTTAGGACAGACAAAAGACAGGCTGAAAGACTCCAGAATTCCATTCAGCTACCCATCTGCCTCGTCCAAATCTACATATTTGCTTTGATTTAGAGTGCCTAAGCTGTGATTTTGAGCTAACGACCCAACTCACGTTTTCATGCTTCATGTGTTTCAGGAGACGCAGCTCTCGGTAAGCTCGTTTGGCAAAGAGTTCAGACTGAAACGGGCGGTACAATTTCTTAATGGCCACTTTAGCACCACTTCTTCCATCGACGGCTGAGCTTTAAGGGAAAAAAAAGAGCCTGGTAGGCAAGGACCGAAGCAAGTCTGCAAACCCCAGCACACCCGGCCGGCCCTGGGCAGCGGCTGCATCCTGCCCCGCGCTGCCCGCCCTCGGCCCTCATCCCCCTGTGCCATGGGGGCAGATCACCTCCCCAAAGCACCTCTGCCAGCAGCCATCTCATTTCCTTCGTTTAAAAGCCTGCCAGACCCTGCGATGAAACGCAGACTATTATCAAAAGCTTTAAAGAGGAACAGCTGGGGAGTGGGGAAAAAAAATCTCCAAACCAAAAATAAG
>VYZT01056758.1:104877-117261 GCA_013400735.1 Pomatostomus ruficeps | reverse complement strand
GAAAGGAAAAAAAAAAAAAAAAAAAAAAAAAAAAAAAATCCCACAACACGCCCAAACCCACCACCAACGCAGATCCAAAGCAAGGGGCCCACCCCAAGGGCTACAACACCGCAGGCTCGGGGACGCTGCCGCTCCAGGGTGCCGCGCACGGGCTCGGCAGCCGAGGCAGTGCTTCCCGGGCAGGGCTGGGGCAGCGCTCCGGGCTCCGCTCACTCCAGGGCCGGAACACGCGTGGGTCAGCTCCCCCGGCGAACAGCCCTGCCCGGGGCGGCCAGGTGAGCAGCGGGGCCGCCCCTTTGTCCCCGCAGGGCCGGCGGCACCGGGCGGGCCCGGCACAACAACCGGGAAAGTTGGCGGGGAGCAACACGCCGGAGGGCCGGGCCCGGCAGCGCCCCCCGGGCCGAGACAGAGCCCACCGCCTCCGCCGCCCCGCTCACCACACGGCTCCGTAGGCGCCGGACCCCACCGGCTGCAGGTCCCGGTAGCGCTCCCGCACTTCCCAGAGGGTCTTGGTGATGTCCTGCCGGTAGAAGCCATTCTTGGGGGAGGACATGGCGCTGCCGACCCCCGCCGGCATACGCCGACAAAGAGCCGGGCCGGGACAGCGGGAGCGGCCGGCGCCGCCGAGCTGGGCTGCGCCGAGGGGCTGGGCCTGGGCGAGCGGCACCGCCCGCTCCCGCCCCACACAGCCCCGCCCGTAGCACCGCCCGCCACCTCGGCTCGGCCCCGAGACCGGCACTGCGATCGGCACCGGCACGGCGATCGGCACCGGTACTGCCCTCCCGCCCGTCTGGCCCGGGCTGCGTTCTGCCGAGGTGGAGGCGCGAAGGGGGCGGTGTCCCGGCGATGGCGGAGCGTACCCGGACAGGGAGGCAGGTGCCGAGGCTGCCTCTGTCCGTGTCAGTCCTTGCAGTGGGGAGCAAACCCCTCCCGGCCGTCTCCTCCCCGCCACGGTGCGACCTCACGGTGCCGGGCCCGCTCTGCTTTTGTGCTCAGGTTCCGGTGAGGTGCCACTGGCTGCTGCATCAAAGTGTTAAGGAGTATTAGAGGCTGCAGCTGGTAGAGCTGGGAGTACGAAAGTGAGATTTTGTATGGCCTCTGCCCTGAGACGAACAGCTGAGGGGTCCCCAGATCATCCCAGGGTCGGACCACAAGTTAAAACAATATTTCATACAGGTAAATAAAAACCAGCACACACTTGGTTCAGGTGCTCAGAGCAAGTGGTCCTGTGCATGGCTGAAGTGAACTGGAATAGAACTGTTTCAGCAGTGGCTTGAAATGATTGTGGTGCTGGAGTATGGACAACAGCAACCTTCTCAGTAGCTCTGTAATAAATAGGCCTGGGCCAGCAGCAGGTGTAAGGCAAAGACCTGGTTTAAAATATGTTTTATGTGTTCTCTGTGTGAATATAGTTAAAATTCTTGTCCTTCAGGGTCTGGTAAAGCCTTTGTTTTGTTTGAATTCACCCCTGAGCTATGTTGCTGAGGTTAGATATTTCAGACTTGCTGTCACTAGAGTTCAGTTTGTGGCTTAGCCCTAAAGGGGCAATCTGGCCAAGTTTCGTGGTTTCCAATACCATTTTGGTAGTTGTCAGGGGCTCAACCCTTTTTGTGCCTGACTACCGAATGTGGAAGAGCCGCCCTGCCTTTGCTCCTCTAGGGATTCAGGAAGAACACAACCTTCCAGCCACCAGCCCTGTGTTCCAGTGCTGCTCTCTGCTGACCTGTCCAACTCTGTGGTTTAGTGAGAATGGAGAGCAACCTTCTGACATTTAGCAGTTAACATGAGGCTTGTGAGAAGTGTTAGATCAATGGTAGATGTTTACTTTAAAAAATCCACTGCCCCAGGAGATTATTTTTTGATTTCTGACATCCCTTCTATGATGGTTGTCATTCAGATGATGGGTGGACTCATATGTAGTAGAGGCAAGGTGAAGGATAAAGCAGCTTCCACTCATTTTGAACTAGTCCATTAGTTAAATTACTTTGAATGACCATTATATACATTTCTAATACAGAGAGGATTAGTTCTGCTTTTCATCCCTCACTTACTTTTCCTTTATCCAGTTGTGACAAAGTGATACTTTTTTACTGCTTGCTTTTTATCAAGGCAGAAAGTAGATTATTTTGGTACAGTAGATAAAAGTACCAACTTAGCACCAAGACAAGGTCACTCTTGTGCAGAAGCTGAGAACATTACGGAGTAATTTTTGTAAAATATTTTAAATTCATTGACAAAGTTATCCGCTGCTGGTTTTCCCATGTTTTTCCTTCATATAAGTATTTAGGCATGCTTTGCTATATATAGATGAAGTAGCCATGTAGGTCAAATACAAGACCAGCTTCCCCACTAGGTCACACATACAGGAGAAGAACTGGTAAACTTACTGAAAAGGCTAGGAATTCAGCACTGTTGTAACAAGGGAAGCTTTGTCTAATAAACCATTCAAAGTGTCTGTGAAGAGAGTGAGGCAAGAAACTTGGGTCCATGCACAGCTGGTAGATCTTACAGCAGTGTCACAAACTGCCTGAGTCTGCATCCTGCTAGGCTCAGCTGGATACACGGCGACGTGTTTTCCCAAAGACAGCTTGTTGCAAGGGGACTAAGAGATGCCACAGCCATGTCTTATTCTGGGCAATGTGTACTTGACAGGATAGATTAAAAAAGGAATGCTATCAGGTGTTTCTGTTTCTGGCATATGTTTATTGTAAGTTAAGAGAAAAAAGGGATCTTCAGACGTCATTAACAAAGAATCATAAATGCATTAATGGTGCAAAAATTCCACTTTTCTAATGCTCATGCCATAAAGGGAAGATTTAAGAGGTATTAGAATGTGGTGGGTTTTTTTGAAAGAGCCAGCTTTTGATGTGCTGGATGGTTGCCACCAGCTGCAAAGCATATGAGGTAGATGGGATGTGTGCAATCCTCTTTCTACTCCCTCTGGGAACTGAGAGCTCAATTTCACTCCAGCCTGGAGGTGAAGATTGGTGCTGGAGCAGAAGCTCTACAAGCAAGCAATGAGAAATCTAACTGTTTTCCTGAGAAATCCTACCTGTATGAAATTTGGTGAGAGAGTTTGATGGCAACGCTGCTCACCACAAGCTGTCAGTTGGAGACAACAAAATGGCACAGCCCTGTTTGCCAGGAGCTGAACTGCAGGTAAGCTGCTGGGCCCTGGGTGCAGGAGTGCATTAGAGTGAACAGGGAGAGGGACCTGATCTCCAGTCCAGGTACTGATAATGTGCAGGAAAGGAGATCATACAAGTCCTTTGAAAAATCAAACATCTTCCCACCTTTCTGCCTGTTTATATCTGTCTTTCATATGATCATTTTATTCTTGATACGCTAATTCACATATGAATAATTCAGTTGTGTAAAACATATTTTAAATGACAATAAACATGAAACATTGCTGAATTGTCAAAAGCTGATTCCTAGAACATTATTATTTTTAACAAGCTTTCTATATCCCCACCTTCAAAAAGTACTCTGTGTTTGTCTACTTAGACATGTTGCCATGGAGGAAGTAAGTTCATTTTATTTATTACCACAAGAAGTAAAGCTTAAAAATAACAATAAAAAAATCTCAGTTTTAATCTGAAAATACTCTTGTTCCATTTTGTCTCCACCCTTCCCCACTGAAGTCACTGCCAACTATTTTGCAACTTTTCTGATTTTGTCTCTCTGCCCCATGAGCAGGGTGCTTCAGTTCCAGTTTCTGTGACATGTAGCCCTCCTGGGGGCCTTGCCATGTTGCAAGGTCGCTCAGCCATCAGCAGAAAGGAATAAATATGCACCACCTAAGTGATTTTTTTATTTAAAAAAATAATTAAAACTATAAGTTTCATTTTTTCAAGAGGTCAAGTGAGAACTTCCTAAGTAACTATGTACAACCCCAATATCGCTGTTTGCTGGATGTTGGTGGAGGAAGAGAGGCCAGTTGTAGAGAGTAGTAGACACCTATGTATAAATCAACTACTTTTAAAACTCTCCTAACTTTTTCTCCTCAGAATCCACCAAAAGATCATCTCCTACAATAGACTGAAGGAGTTTAAGTTTTAAACTATCACAGATTGTCACAGTATGAGATGTACAGAGCAAAAAACTCTTCAAGAGTTTCCCAACTTCAATGCAAAAATCGTATGAAAAGGGTGTTAATGGATATCACTGATGGGTAGATTTACTCATTTGTCACTGCATAGTTGTGCACATCTCCTGTTTAAATCACCAAAACCATTGTGGTGGCATTCTTACCCCCATCTCACCCATCCTTCTCAATGCTGCCTTAGTTTTTTGTGTTTCCACCTCAACCTAATGAGAGAGCTGGGCAGGACAGGAGTACTGTATGTAATTTTTGCACAGAAGGTAATTTAACTATAGGTTCTTGATTTGAGCCATCAGGCTCTAATAGAAAATAGGAATATATTATCTGAGTGCTAATCTACAGGGTATTATTCTATAGGGAACAAAGTATTGCACAGTGGAGGCTGCCAGTTATGGCAGATTTAATGTGTAGTTGTCTCAGGGCTGCCACTGTGATTCAGTATGTCTACCATATTCAATATTACTTGTGATCATATTGGAACCTAAAAGGACTGGCTAAACCTCTGTGCTATGGTACACATCTTAATTTGCGACAATAATTGGAGCTGGGGGACTATGGGAGTGCAGAATGAAGCATTGGTATGTGTGCAAGATTGAAGCCTAATTGAAGAGTTTTGCTCATTATGTAGAAATTTCTGGTCTAATGGATTAAGTGTCAGATTGGTTGGAAGATCAGTGTTCACACAGAAAACTCACAATGTATTCTCTCCTTGTAGTGAAAACTTAGACCCTTTTAGGCGTATCAGTTCAATATTTTATCCTACAGCAGAAAGAAGGGCAGTGGCAGCAACACTAATGCAGCTTTCTAAAACTCTTGGTATTAGTGCCTTACAGCCCCTTACCCAGACTCATAAATTAATGACACTTGGTACTCTCACTTTGTGCAAGTGTGCTGATTTTCTAAGGACCAGTGTTTGCATCCAGAAACACTACCAGCAGTAGCAAGCAATGGGTGAGATAAAAGCAGCTGCTTTTAAAGCAAACAGAGGTGTTGCTATTAATTCCTTCCTAGGGAGACTGATCTTGCTGAGGTTGAATCCCTTTCTGCTGCTAACAAAAGTAATATTTTACCCAATTTACAGTGTAATTCTCTTTTCATGAGAGCTAAATCTTTACCACTGCTCATCTGTCAGGGATTCTTGGGCCAAGTCAGTAATTTACAGATGTAGAAAAGGATACTTCAGTAATTTGTGCCAGCAGCTCAATACAGTACTTTTTGGACAGATTAATCTTTGACCAGGGCCCAAGAGTGGGGAAAGTGGAAGTCTGTTTTCTTGTTATGATCCAGGAGCACATGTGACAGGAAGAAAGAAAGGAAGGAAGGGACTTTTGTATTGACTGCTTCCCACCTCTGTCAAAGGTGCTTTTGCTGCCAACATTTTGTCCTTGAAAGGGTTGTTCCTGTCCTGACCCTTAGTGAGAGCTCGCTGTGTCAGATTCTGCCGCACACAGGAGCTCCTTCCCTCTTGCTTTCATCTTTTATACCATATTAAAAAACCACCAAGAGCACTACTTGGAACTCTGCAACAATGCTGTCTAAATAATGACTCTTGACCTATTGATAATGACATATGCTTTTCATATATTGGTATTAATTACCTAATTTCCTATTATTTTTCCCCCTTATAAATTCTCAAACCTATTAGTAATTCTGCTGTTTCACACTCAAGTAGACACTTTGTATCTTTAGGGTGTGGCATGTGATATCCTCTAACACTGTGCTTTTCCTCTAAAGCATCCTTGGTTTTTCTTTCCATTGGTCCATTGTAGATGAAATGTTTTTTATTCTTGTCTGCTCTGGCTGTGTCATATCAGTTTCCTGTTGCTGGGTTTCAGTGCTGATGAGGTAAAGAGCTTAAAAAATAAAGGTGCAGATTCTAAAAGTGTAGTGTATACTACAAAAGTCAAAAGATTGAGATGCATGCAAAAGATTTTCCTTTTGCAAGACCTTTTGCTGCCAGTGATGCTAAAATTACTGGACTTGGGGTTGCACTAACCCTGATTATAGAGTGAGATAATAAATACTAGAAGTGATTTCAATTCAGTAGGTGGATGGATAACAAGCTCTTGTGACAGAAAGCTGAAATTAGATAAATTCAGATTAAAAGTAAATTGCTAGCAATGTCAGTAATTGACCAGAGAAAGTCCTTGGACAGCTGTGTTCTTCCCACTGGAAGCCTGAGCTGCCTCCTCCACGAGCAAAGCCCAGCCATGCTCCTCCGAGCTCCCCCTTTCTGCTTTGCAGGTGGCCAGGGATGAGAGCACCCTAATTCAGTGAGCTAAACCTATGCTGCTCCCCTTAGACACACGGGCAATGTATAGAGCACCTACAAAAGCATGACCGTGCTAATGGAAGGAAGAGTGCTGCCAGCAGATTAAACCTCCACTGTTTAAGCAGGTGCCACTACAAGTTTTGCAAATAACATTTGGGCCATGTAATCAATGCCTTCATTAAAGACATTTTTAGCAAATAAAATTTTATAAAAGCTTTATATTTACTCTTTAAGATTTACTTTTAAGCCATCTGCCTCACCAAGCCTGACAAAGCCCTTACTCCTCGACGATTACCTCCATCTGCCTGTTTGCATTGGTTGATAAATGTTTTCTTCCATCTGTGTTCAAATGATAAGCATTGTTAGTGCTAAGCCTTCCACCTTTCTGTCCCAGTGGGGTACTGGCTTTCTAATTACCGTCTCCTGCTGTTGTAGACTGGTAAAATTATCAAATTTTAGTCCCATGTTGGATTGCCACAAGGGAGCTGGTTTCCTGCTCTAGAAAAATACTTTAATTATTGGCTTTTGAGGTCTAAGTAATTGCCTTCATTTTGCACATCTAGGAAAAAGATGTCTGTCTCCCTACTGTTTTTCTTGACTTTAAAAAGAGATGATTTACAGGTTTTGATGGTAATTCATTAAATAGAGCTGAGCTATTGTTGCCCATTACTGTCACCTTTGATTAGTTTAAATGTGGTTATGACCATATTCTTCATACATCATTTATCTCTTAGGAAAAAACTGCTTCTCTGAATGTCAAAGGAAATATTCAGAGGGAGATTCAGAGTTGCCAGAAGAACAAATTTTGGACAAAGCAATATATAACTTTCTTTCTACCTCAAGCGGCAGAGCTAAGGCAACCAGTTTTACACATCCTGTGCAACATTTGACAACAGCCAGTGCAACATTTGACAACAGCCACCCTCAGAGCCAGAAAAACACATTAAACAAATGAAGGGACAAACCCCATAATGAATTAATTATCATCAGACACAAAAAGTTATTGTGAAATCTCTTTACTTCATCCTTGCCCTTCCAGCTGAAATGGAGCTGCCAGAGGCTTGTTCAGTATCAGATTTCAGAGAAAATAAAGCACTGAGTTACTTTTAACTGGCAAACAAAACAAATTTTAAAAATGTTCAAGATTTGACTTATTGAATATTTTCATTATGTAGTCAGATGAATAATTTAAAGATTTACAACTTTTCCACCTATTTTAGTCAGCATGAAATTCAGTCATTGCATGATCATTACAGGCTTCATCCAGCTTCACAGGAAGCCAAAGTAATGATGGCTGACAGCACTTCAGAGGAGTCACAAGAAATCCATGCAGGCATTTGCTTTCAGATTAATATGCCCTGGGGAACGTTGAATACAAGTGGCTGTATTTCATTGGATGCAAGTACTGGGTAACTGGTCAACATTATCAAAACAGTCTATCACTTAGTCCACAAATTAGAAGTGTATTTTCCAGATGGAATGCCTATTTCTATTTCTGAAAAAATCAAAGTTCTTGGACTTGATTTTTTTGTTTTTAAATCTGTTTATTAAGAAAAAGCCTTTCTTTTTACATAGAAAAGATACAGAGGAAAGTAAATGCAGTAGAATCCATTACCTTATATAATAGCTATACAATTGAATATTAATGACAAAAGTTTCAGAAAACCTAAATATTATAAAAAGCCACCTCCAATATAAGACTCTGACAGAGCAAGAACAAGACACAAAAATGAACATAGAACAACTGTGAATCACAAATGTGTTAAAAGACACAGCCAGTACAATACAAGAGGCCTTGTGCTAAAAGGATGTTTCTGTTACAGTATCATGCATTCAATGGAAGAATCAGATAAATTTAATTCTTTCAGAAATCTCAGTATCTGGTGTATCCTGCAATTTTCTATTTAACTTTTCAGAGTTGGAAAGCCTTTAAAATTTTGCTTAAAAAGAAACTCCAATGAGAATGTGTCAAATTCTTAAATCTCCTTGTTTTGTCATGGCTTCCAATAGCAATTACTAGATTACTTTTCCAACGATTATGTGAAGGGAAATCAGACAATGTGGAATATTTAATTCAAAGCTGTGAACTGATCTGAGCACTCCTGCACTGCCATCTGTGACAGCCTTTGCTGAATGAAGCTTGGCAGAAGTCTACAGAGCTCTGCCACAGTACCTTCAAGGCACCTTCCTGTAAATCCAGGCAAGTTCACCAACAGTCCAGCAATGGCATGGTCAGGAATACCACCAAGAAGTAAAATTGTCTCACAAATGGGTATTGTGCAGATTAAAAAATACAAGGGGAAAATGATGAGAACAGACACTTGAATGGCAAGAGAAGAGAAAGATTTATTTTTACTGACTTTCAACTGCTGTTAAGATTCCTTGAGACATCCAGTAAATGTGTAAGACCACCACAGATATGACTACATATGCATATTCTGTCTATCTCACTACCACGCCCTCTCTTCATAAAGGCACTAACTATAAATAGTACGAAAACAGACAGATAAAATGCCACAAAAAAAAAAAGAAGACGATTGCTTGTATGGACTTCTTGTTTATGTTTGTATACATTCATGCTTTAAATGTACAATTTTAAAATTAATTTAAAAGGTCACCTTTATTTTGGCAATACAACTGATAAAATGAAACATGCAGAACACACACTTGACAGAACTCAGTGCATAATTTTGTCAGAATGAAGCAGTTCTTTACCGCTCTTTGTGAGTTGGGAATACATTCATATTACAAGGCAAAAACCCCCCCCACCCAAAACAGACAACATCTGGATTTTGTTTAATGCATCTGTTTTTCCACATCTCCTCCAACATCTTTGGATAGTAAGATCTACGTCTGACCACAGGTTAAATTGTACGGTTATATTTTAACAGTCTTCATAGTGCAGCAAGGCAAGACAGAGCTGTCTGTATTCACTGTTCTATCTCCAGGCTGTCCATTTTTAAGTCGGGTGGTTTAAAGCTATTCACTTCTTCATAGGTAAGTCCTGTAGAGAGGGATGTAAGGAAGATAGAAGAATTAGGTGATATTCTCTTCAAAAGAAAAATATTCCAGACAAAACAGTTCTAAAGATATGTGTGACTTGTAGTTGGTATTTCCAGCCTTTTTGGTGTCCAAATCCAAAAAGAGACTGAATTCACTAGGAATCCTCCTCGTAACCTCAGATTATAAATTAGACTTACAAATACTGTTATTGTACAACATGACTGTCCCCTTCAACTAATTACTAAAACACACAGGCCCTGAATGAAAACATCAATTATGCTGTCAGATGACCTGCCAAAATGATGTAATAAAAGATGAAATGTAACGGAAAATGTAATCTTTAAAAGTACCTAGATAGGTACACTTTTAACTAGAAATGTACACTTTTATCTGTGGAGAACATTCTTTATCATGTCTCAGTCAGTTGCCTTCAATTACATATCATTTTGCAATTCTGTGCTAATGCCTTGGGGTCCTGGTTTGGTTTTTTTGGTGTGTGGTTTTTTTTTGTTGGTTTTTTTTGGTTTTTTTTTTTTTAATGTTTTACTGTAGCTAACAATTTTATGGTACCCTGAAAAAAAATTTCTTTTTTGTCTTAGGAGCATGTAAAAGCTTTCATAAGGAAGTTCTATATTCATCAATAGCTAGAAGCATGGGTTACTCGCTATTTTACTCTGCTTTGAGAATAACCCTTTATCTTTACATGCTAACAGTCATGTCCTGTTTTCTGCCTTGGACATTAGTGGAGTATGTTATCAGTGGCTACCGCTTTCGCATTTTCTCAAATTAGATACTGCTTTTTAAGGACCAAACCCTGTTCACATATGGCTAACAATGCATTACTTCAGATTCTGTTTTCCAAACAGTGATGTTTAAATCATATCAAACTCATGCCTATTAGCTTGTTTATTAAGTAACTCTGTCTGAGACAGCTGCTGTGCCTGCAAGCATAACTAGAACTCCTCTAAAAACCGTGTAAAAAATCTTGGGACTGAATCTTGCTTATGCTCTGGTTGTGTTATGCTGTACCATCGTGTACAGCGATGAATGTGCTAGTTTCAGTGAAGGATTTCTCTGAAGGAAATTCTGTGTGCAAAACTCCAGACATGGGAGGATTTGTTAGGTGACTTTGAGTGACTGACATATCACAGATTTACAGGCAGCCAGGGAGCAGCTAGAGCTGACTGAACTTGGAGAAGGCAGTGTCCTCACAAATTGGACACTGGAACTGTATTAGAAATTGTTCTCACTGGCTGTGTGGTTTATGTTTATGAAGTTCTTTACCTGCTTCTCACTGCCCCTACTCAGCAGAGATATGGGCAACTGGAGCAACATCTAAGGAGAGAATATATAGCATTCAACTCTGAATAACATACTCTTGGCCTCTAAAATTTTGAAATATTTTCTAACTGATTAAACACATCAGTAAGAAATCTATGAGTTTGGGCTGCAAGCCTCAGCAGTGTGCAATGGAGGCCAAGAAAACTCTGAAGTGCATAATGTATAAGACAAAGTGTCTGAAATTCATTTTACTCCCTCGAGGTCAGGCACCTCTGATTTTTAACTTGAACAGAAAAAGAGCAGAAACATGCCATTGACATCTTGAGAAATTGGGTCAATATTTCATCAACACTATAAACATTTTATGTCATCTTACATAAATGTGGTACATGCTGTATTTGAAAATAAAAAGTTTATTCCTCAAGATAAAAATATGGCCAGAGGGAAGAAAAAAAAAGTTGCAAACTAGCTGTGCCAGTTTTGAGATTTTTGTCTCAGGCCTTTTTTTTTAACCTGAATAAAGAAGGAATTTGACCTGTAGTTCCATTAAGGTCAACGATGTAAAAAATGATACATGATAAATGTAATGATAAATAATATGATGCTGCCCTTCCAAGAGAATTCACCTTCACGTCCTCATTTCAGTTTAGAAAGTGTTAAGCTGTTAAGCTAAGATTATTCCTGAAATAATTTCAACAGTTTCATCACAAACAGAAATCAGCTTCATGAGTCAGAAACGGTTAAACTTTCCTGTTAAAGACTCAGGCAACTGAAAAAAGCAGCAGAAAAAAAATTACCCACTCTTAAGTACAGCAGCAAATGAACATAGCTCTCAACAAACATATACAGGTGGTGCTGTAGGCTGCCAGGTTTTGCAGAGGAGAGAAGGTGTAAGAAGTAAGTGATGCCAGTCAATCCTCCTTGTTTGTACAGACACAGTCAGCTTCTAGAAAAGCTTTTCCAGGGCTCTAGGAGGTTGAGTTATTGTAGAGAGAGCCATGACCCCACTATTATCTTTCTTTAAGATACATTTGCTGTAGACAGTCTGCTTTCTCTCCTGTAATGCCCAAGACAAAACATGGCACAAGTGGATGGGCATGAGTAAGACATGAGAGGTCAGTATTCTTCATCACAAACCTAACCAGTATGATAATACATTTTTATCAAATCTTTCCAGAGTAAGAGTTATAGAAAATGTAAATAGAAACAAAGTAACTTTTTTTTTAATAGAAGACATATTTCATCTTAAGCCAAGGAAAGGCCTTTATTGATAACCAGAAACAATCAGTTTTCTACAACATTATTCTCAATTTAAAATCTCTAGTAAGGAAGTTTTAGAATAATTTGTGCTCATTAGACCATGGTGAAATTGGACTGTACTTTTCAGTGTATTTGCAATCTGATGTTGAGCCACCTTACTTCTGTGATACTGCAGAGCAATATGATCATGTTGCAAGCATGGAATGTTGTTTCAGTATTTATCAAAGAAGGGTTTTAGGGTGTCACTCCCAAGTAAAATTATCAGCTATCATCTCAAACAGGACCAATAGCATGTTTTAGTTATTAATCCCAATTCCTTTGCTAGCTAAAGAGTTATTAAAAAATACACATCTATGTGGGTAATACTACTTTCTGTGGCAGTGGGCTAGGGGGAAATCCCCTAGCTGCCACGTTCTAACCCTGTGAATCATAGATTCAGTTCCACCTCTGTCATTTTAATATT
>VYZT01056758.1:76014-104614 GCA_013400735.1 Pomatostomus ruficeps | reverse complement strand
GATAACGGCGGACTTTGCAGCACCCAAGCAGCCCTACCGAACCCACAGAAGCGTTAACTTTCTAGTTCTGAACAGAGCTAGACCAGAATCCCAAGTAGTGTCACTTGCCCCAGGAGAGTTACTACAGCTGGGGATCTGACCTAGGAAACTAAATGCAAAACAGAATGTGTGATTATCTGGTAACTAGCATCAGCTTTTAGTTAGGCTTTCACTGGCACAGGGAATCTAGTAAGGAGATTATGGAATGGGAGGAGTGGGCAAAATCCAGAAAGGAAACATAAGCCTTTTCACCTGTCCACTCCCACAAGCACACATATGAACTTATCTTGTTTGCCTGAGGCTTAAAAACTTGAATTCTTCTGGCTAGAAATGGAGGAAATCTGTTATTTAATTAAGGCTTTCCTCTGCTACTACTCTGTGTCACCTCCTGCATGCAATTGTGATACCTTTCCATTCATCTATGGTTCGCTCCTTGTTCTCGATGGATTCGTCGTACAGCTCGGCCTCAGGCTCATCATCCGGATCGTGATACTGCACGAAGTAGGGATGCGCAAGGGCTTCCGTGGCCGTGATTCTTTTATCGCTGTCTAATATCAGCATCTTCTCAAGGAGATCTACAGCTAAGGGAGAAACAGAAATGTGGATTGAAGCCAGAAGAGACCACGTAGAAATAAAAGAAAAGGCAACTGTTTACACACAGCCTATTCTCACTCACCTTAAACACAATTTATAATACTGGCAAAAATTTAGGCAATATAACAAGTAAATTTTGAAGATTGTGTACTGTGAGTACAAAAGAGAGCTGAAGGAAGCTTCTGGTTTGCTTGTGGTATGCACAAAGGTTTGCTATAGTCAATTTGAGATCTGATTCACCTCTTCAGATATCCAAGGACTTAATTCTAAAAAGATCTGTGTGTGCTTATAAGGTAATACCCTGTGTTGTGCATCACGTGCTTAAGTTTGCACTGATCAGGACCACGTTAAGTAACTTCTGAATAATAAAATGTCAGACACTCCTAATAAGCTGCAGCAATGAAACGATCAGATGAAAACCCCAAAGCAACTTCACTGGACCCAGCATAAAAAAAATACATTTGAAGTTGACACCTGAAGTGTACTAGAAATGAGAAAGAGTTGTATGGCTGAAATTAGTTTCTATGGAAATGTTATCATAACTATTTAAAATACTATTTTTTTTACTGCTTTTATATAAGCATTGGCATTAATTTGCCTTTATGCTATTAATATGCAGCATGATCTCACACTTCAGGCAAATAAATCCCTTTTTTTAATATGAAAGGCTTCCAAACTACTTGTATTTGTAAGAATAAAATTGGTATTAATACACAAAACTAATTCAAAGCATTTTAACTCGCAATACTTCCCTATAACGTGCACTTGATGGAACTGACCCGGTACTGCAGTGAGATGACTCTGATGACTCAAGTGTCTCCTTTGTCATGTCACAAGAAAAAGTTCTCAGAAACTTCTCCTCTGCACAGGCAGAACCAATTGATCAGACAGAAAAACAATTGTACAGGATCAGAACAAAGGTCTGCCTTAGCCCAGTATCCTGTGTCCAACAATGGCTCATATATTCCTAGGAAATAATACTCAAAAGGGTCATTCAAACAGCTATACTTCCTGGTATATTCTTCTGCTTGCCAGCAATTTACAGCTCATGGCCTTCCTGAGCCAGAAGTGATGTCTCTAATCTAGACCCCATGACATTTTTATTTATTTCTGCTATGTATAGCTGGCTTTTACTTTTCATCCATGGATCATTTCCCTTTAGGAGCTTCCTGTAATCTCCACCAGAAACAAAAAAACACAGGCTTCATGAAGGGAAAACAGTCTCAGGATGAAAGGTTAAGCAATGCTCCTCTCACTGGTCTGATTATTAATATATGGGATCATACAGCAAGGAACGCAAGGAATGCTTGAGTTCCTATGTTAGTGAAAAATTCTATCTGTGTCAGTCTGACTTTCTTACCTAATGGATTGGCACCACGAAACACTGCTTTCAAATCCTGTTGAGGCATATGTGGAAGAGATTCGATGTATTTTCTTGCCTAGAAAGAAGTCAATACACATACCATATCCACAGGTTTAAATATTGCTCAACAGTAACCACATCAACTCTAAAAAACCAGATATTGTATTTTTTATGTTTCTTATACGTGGGAAGTCCTCTTTACATAGCACCACAATGTATGACTTTGTTGCAAACGCTCACTCCTGTATATTGGACAATAAGGAAGAGAGAAGCAGGTGTATTTTGGTCTAATGCCTGTGTGTTAGCACTTCAGTTTTCACCTTTGCTTACTGGTTCATTGCAGCATATCCCTAGGGAACAGATGCATGTAACGTTCAATCAGAAACTGCAGCCTAAGTCATCTTTCAGTTACCCTCAGCAAAGTGTTATAATCCCACCTGCAGCCTTCCCTCCTCTTTCTTCTCTGGTGAGCAGTAGCTACACTAACCAAAGAACAATTTCTGAAACTCCATGGGAACACCTTTGCAGATGTTTAACAGAATTCAGAGCTTGCCTTTTCACTGTGGCTGTCAAAGGCTCATCCAAACTCAGACAGCAAAAGCCTGCCCAGATACAGGGTCCACAAACATCAGCCTGACACTACATGAGCTATGAAATTTTCGGCTGAGGTAGGTAGGTTGGCAAGAGAAGAGGTTGAACACTGAGATTAGACAGAACAGGGAATTCTGAAAAAGAGCTGTCAAAAAACAAACAAATGGCTATTCCCTAAAATCATAAAAACCCCCAGCTGGTCTTTGGACAAATCCTAACCCTTTTAAAACATGTTTGTGTTACACAGATGTCTCTCCACATTTAGCAGTCCTGTTACAAGGACACTATCTGCAGAAGGTTAACTAAGCATCCTTGGCCTATGGAAAACAGCAAAGAAAATAAAGTGCTTCATACTAAGCAGCTCTATGGCTCCAAGAGAGACACCAGAATGAGAAATGCAGAGTTATCTTCTGGACTATCATGACTGTAAAATACTGTGACATATCATGAGTGCAATCCTACAACTGCACTTGGGAAACTGATCCTGTTCCCTATATTGTTCTCTCTTATCTTAATTTCTGCAGCATTAATGAATTGATATAAATATATGTTAAATCATTACATAACACAGCCTCTTTTCAAGCTGTGCTCTAGTTTAATGAGGCAGATATATTTATTTTTTCTGCTTTTTGTAAGACGTAAGCATATTCTATTAAAACTCTAGGCTGCCATTTGTGACATTTCAGAGCCTTACTAAAAGAAGAAAACCTTTATGTATTAAGTCCTCAACCTGTTAAGATGATATTAGTATTTTCCCTTTTTATTATTGGGGTTGACAACAAGGTTTTCTTAAAAGGATGATTTCTTCTGAACAGCTGTGGCCAGTCAGGCAGAGAAGGATGTTTAAAAACTAGTCAAACACAGGTTTCACTGCATCTATTTTATACCCCCAAGGTTAAGTTAACCCCCATTCTGAGGCAGCTACCACCTCCTAGAAGGTCAGGGTGTGCATCTCCTATCAGAGTTAAGTCTTCCAGGACATTTTACATATGTATATAAACAACAAAGCAAAAGAGAGCTATCATATGTTATACCATTTCATAGAAGCTATGGACTAGGGTAGAAATGGGGTAGATTTCTCTTATGACAACCATCTGTGGATTTATTGATTATTTGTTTCCGTATGGACATCTACCAACATCTAATCAACAACTAATCATTGATCAACAACTAATTCTAACATGACTGAACAAGATGTGGTGAAAATTACCTCCAACCTTGCTGAGAAATCCTTTGAAAACAACACAGACCTATCAAAGTGGACTAGCCTGTTCCCTCTGCTTATATACTCACCACAGAAACCCAGCCAAGAGAATCCCAATGTTTAAATTATTCAGAAATGCAATTACCATTTAAACTCATATTGACATGAAAAACCGACAAACACCTCAGTAACTTGTGCTGAAACATCCAAGGTTGATCTTTTAGTTTCCAATTCTTTAATCCTCTACTTATAACTGAAAATAGGCTCGGTATTTCAGCAAATCTCTGACATTGCTGTTACAGGAATGTTAAAAATTTTACATGGCTGTAAGCTGCATTAAGAAATACCTAAACAATAAGGCCAAACTACATGGTAAAGAAGAACTAGAATGAAGGAACTCCCTTGCTACTGGCAATTACCTCCAAGCAAGGTATGCATCTCCTTTGACAGCAATTGCTCCTCTAATCAGGCAGCAGCAGCCCAGAGGTGACCTAGCAGCATTCCCATTCATTAACCTGGTTTTTGTGTTCTGCCTGTGCTCTAAAGGTATAATTAGCCCAAATAAAACAGTTTCATGATTCCTGTAGCTCACTGAAGTATGCTCTGAAACACAAGAAATTAAAAGAACAAAGCAGATACTATTTCCAGTAAGTATTTAAGGTGTTAATCTCGCAATCAAAAAGCTCACTAGTTGTGGGTAAATAACACATTTGTATACACTACTGAGAATGTATTACAGCCAAACCTGTAGGATCTTAATAACACACAAGGGCCACAAAAGGACCTATAAGACTATACCAGGACCTATGCTTAGGACAGCACAGTCTGAGATTTGTTGGTTGATGCAGTCCCTGGCAAAAGGGTAGATGCTTAGTTAGCCTCCTGCCCCAGCCATTCCCAGGTACTGGGTACTCAAAAACTCTGGGACTGTGTATTGGCCTGTGATGATGAGGTTTCATTACGCTTGGACCTTCCAGAAATACAGGGTTGCTCTGGCACTCCTACTGGTCCTGCTTACTTAACTCACTGATGTATTCATTAGTAAGCTCAAAGGAAACCCATCAATATATACACAAGCTGAGAAACAGCCATTAGTATTAGTCTGAGGTGTGTACAGAAATGGTATAAGAAAATAGCTGCAGCTCAGGAGGTACCTGTGTGCTGTTGTTTGTCTGAACTATTACATTGTGCCCATCACCTGCCTTTATCACACAATACTACATCTCATTCCTCAGCTGGCTATCCACAGTTATTGCTTACAACAAATCTTTTAATAGTAACTTTAACAGAGAGATTAAGTGGAAATTGTTCATTTACTAGATTACTATTTTAAAGAAGTCACATGGAAATTTAAGAAGCACTCTCTTAACTATGAATATTATCAAGAAAGTGGACCTCACACAAGCATTTAGAGAGATGACTAAATATGATTTTCAAATTAGGGATCTAAATAGAGCACTCATGCAGAACACACATTACTTGATTTGGATACATGTCTGTTTAGAAACCTTACAACAATGGAAAGTATATAAATTATAGAGACATCAGATTTAATAGCAACAATATAATGCTCTGAGCTGAGCACCAGTTTGAATTTTTTTAATTATAAGAATAACAGCAATTTAAAAGCTCATCAGGACTAATTTCTTAACTCTTTGCAAAAAGTAAGTACATGAGAACAAGTATGAAAATTTAACCAGGTCACAGTCGAGGCATCTGGATGCCTCCAAAAGCGTATTTTTTGAAAGGTGGCATTCTAGCAGCAAAAAACAGAGATCATTTGCTCATTTCCAAATTAGTGTCCATGTAACACAGCCAGTGACATACAATGCCAATTAGAGAAAGAATGACAGAAAGTCAATTAACTGAATGAAGCTGTGAACTCACATGTTCTGATGATATCTTCTTCAGAAGTTCCGAACTGGGTGTGCCCACAACTTCCATTATTCTCTTTAGTTGATCAATATCTGCATTATTTCAGGGAAATAAACAGCACACAGTCCTTCTGAATTTAGACAATTAATGAGCTTCTATGCACATAACTAAGATTTTTAAAACGATTCAGCAAGACAATTCCACCATAGCCCATGGAAGGATATCAATCCATACCTGCTTAAACCTAGTCCTGGAGTATCATATTCTCCACTGTACTATATTAACTTGTCAGGTATGTCAGCTGCATGAAAAATACTGCTTTTCTGTCCTAGTTCCCAATTTAATACATTCTTAAGCTTAACAGCACATTTATGTTTCAGCAATCTGAGGGATTTCTGAAGATCAGTGTAATACGACATACAGCTCATAGGGCTAGATTACTAATCTGAACACTGGAAAGTGAAAAGCTCTCTTTTGGTACCTTTAAAAATCTGTTTTATATAGGTCTCAAGATTAAAAACTTTGAAAATATTGATTTTTCATTGTCATAGAGGACTTGTAAAGTATGCTGTATTTTTATAGAGACTCAAGATTATTTTACAGCTTTAAATTGATATGATCACGTAATTGTAGACAATATTTATAACAACAACAAAAAATCTTATTTCTTGCAAACTAAAGATATAGATTTTTTCAAATACCACATATCATGTAATCAAACAGTCCGAGGACAGTCATCTCCCAATGACGAACACCTGGAGAATGCCTGTGGTTACAATAAAATCTAATGATGCTGAGCACAATAGAAAGGCCAGTGGGGGAGACCTGGTCTCAGCTCTCTTCAGATTATTTCAGGCAATTCTAATGTCATGATACTCTGCACCCAGCAACAGCTTAATATTAGCAGAAGTATTTGCTTTTTGAGGCGTTTCAGAGTAGCAAGAAATGTCAATATTCAGTACAGAAAAATGTGCTTTTGTTTCTCATAATAAAAGCTTTCCTCCTTGATGCAGTTGCTTCCTTGCTCCTTATTATGTTTTTTTCTTCAATTTTCTTTTATTATTTTACTGCTCTCCTCAGCAATGTCTCTTTTCTGCTCCTGCCAGCACAGGAAACGCCAGTGGAAATGCCTGATGTGCCATCAGGGACCACAGCACAGTGCTGCAGAAAAGAGAGGGCTTTGTTGTTCCTGTGGCATTTCTGGAACTACCTGCTTCTTTTAATATAACAGGACACAACAGGCCTATTAATTCACTTATTATTTAAAAGTTAAGTCATTTGCATTTTAGGAACTTTCAGCCTAAAAGCAGTTCTACTTTTTAAAATCCTATTAGCTGATGAGAAAAGAATGCCTTTTCTCAGCTTCAGTGTTAGTGTATGTTATTTCAGTAAGATCCACATGTGGAAGAAATCGACTCTCTTGTAACTAGGTTATTATTTAAATACAGATACACAAAAGAATAAATGTAACTTTTTGTTGTTTAGGAACATCTGTTACTGGTTTTTATCCTACCACTGGGTCTCATATTCAGTTATCATATACACTAAATTGAAAGATTAGCAAATTGTTTACTCTTCTACAAGTTTGTTACCTCAAAAACATGTCCATAGAAACCCTCAAGTCCTTACAAAAAAAAAAAAGGGAAAAATTAGAGAGTATTTTTATAGTTGCATTTTAAGTTTTATATTAAGGATACAATCATTTCCTGGAAATAGAGCCTTTCCTTTCAATAGCTCTGCCATGATACATCCAACCGACCATATGTCAACTGCCAAAAAAAAAAGAGACAGAAATGTGCACAATGAATCAAACAGATCCTTAAACACAGCTGCTTCTTGGTTTAAAACCATCACTACATCCAGTTGTAGCAAAATACAAGCCTTCTCAGTTTACCTGTTTGATTGTAGTGCATCCAATTTAACATAATTTCTGGAGCTCTGTACCATCTTGTTGCAACATATCCAGTCATTTCATCATCAGTTTGACGAGCTAAACCAAAGTCTAAAATCTACAGAATAAAAATAAAATAATAATTTTTTAAAAACCCCTTTCACTTTTGTTATAGGTCCTGATTTTTCCATTACTCATTTCTTAGTTTTCCACAGTCCCTCACTATTGGTGAAGTAAAGCAGCAGCACTCTGCAGACAAGCTCATCTGCTCTCCCTGCTGTATCCCTGTAGACTCTGGTGCTGCATAAAGCTATTTTCACTGCAATGAACCTGGCACTTTGTTCGCCAAGCCAGACTTTATATTTTGCCTTGAGTTCAATTTTCCACTCACATTCATTTACTAAAAATAAACACTCTTGCTATAAAAAATGAAATATTATTATCAGCTGGGAGTGTCTGTATAAAAGGCCAACAGCAAGTGCCAGTGGCCATTTAAAGACCAAACGAGCTGATCACAAATCTACAGAATTTCCGTTGTCTAATTTTCTTCTGTCTACGCATTTACTCAAACCACATATTATCCCCAGGTCACTAGGAGAGAAATGTATATCCTGTGTAACATTGTAAATTTAAATCACACCCCATTTGTTCTCAGTAGAACCTGCCCACCACAACAAACAAAGGAGCTGTTCATGTACACAGAGGTTTGATCACAAAGTGATCCCCTCCAGATGCTTTCCTTGCCAAGTTCACACTGATGGGAAGTTATTTCAATTGAATTTTCCCAGCTCATTTCTTTGCTTTCTATTCTGTTTTCTGCTTAGTGTATGTCCCATTAATTACAGACCCTAGCTCTAAGAGAGACTGCTGTGAAAGGGAACCATCTGAGCCTCAGTGCTGTTAAGTCAGTCATCTGGGCTAGCTAGCATCTCTTCACATAGGAATGCGAATAAGATCATTGAGTATCTCCTGTGATGAGATCCAGGATTATTTATTAAGCTGATGGCTAATCCTTTTCATAGGGAATAAGAAAATTTCAAGAGTATAATTCAAAATTCCTCAATTATAATCCAATTAAAAGCTATAAAAAGCCTAAAGAAAAATATTAAGATATGAATAATTAACATCTTTACTTCCAATATAGTTTAAAAGCATAACTTATTTCATAACTAAGTGAAGAAAAATGCATGATGCAAATAAGGCACAAATAATGGCATGAAACTCAAACACTAATGCCCTTATTTTTTTAAGGATTTTGGCAATATTTTTCCTTAACAGCTGATCCCTTCTATGAAATGTGCATATGCACACACTTTCCTTCTTTTTGCTTCTATTTCCTTTTTGTTAGTACTTGGAAATATCCACCAGTTTGTTCTTTTAAAAATAATTTGAGGAAGTAAAGCTATAAATATAAACAAAGCAGAGAGCAGTGAAACAAATGCTAGACAGGGAGGTGCACAGATTTCATAATAATAGAAAAAAACGGTAAAAGTCTCCTTTACTTACAATATCAAAATACAGTACACATTTTAGAGTACATGATCAAACACAGATGACCCATAAAATTTCACAGATGCTGAACATACAGGCATGAAGACATTAAAGAGATAATCATGAAACTTGCTGAGTATCTGCAAGTGCCACTAAATCAAACAGGAATTACAGTTTCTCACCACAGATCCAGATTAGAGCAAGAACCTAACTGCACTGCTTTTAGTCATTACTGTGAGTTTTTGCTGATCTTGTAGTATTTGGAGTCTTTTCTTAAATCCCTTGCAGCTGGAATAATGTGATTACATCAGAGTCTTAGAAACAGGAATAAAGATGCTTCCGGCTGTCATGGAGAAATGTTTAACTTCTCATTCTTAAGCTTAAAGGCTTAGAAAGCTACAAGACATCTTTTCCTTCTCCAGACTCTCATGCTTATTATATAGTATCATATCGCACAGATACACCAAGAGAGGTATTTATATAGATGTGTACATCAAAATAGCATTTGAGAAGCAAGGATTACAAGGTTCTTTTTGGTTGGTTGGGTTTTTTGTTTGTTTGTCTTACTGCCTGTAACTGGTAATATGGGTATATTTTTTGCCATCATTATTTAATTTAGCTTGTATGTTCTGTAGATACAAAAATTAAAGTTGTTACAAGGCTTCATCTATATGTGGCAGATGCAGATACATATCAAGGTCACACTCTCAAGATATACTCAGTTATGTACTCACTCAGGGGCCACACTATTATCTATGTACCATCTGTGGGGTACATAGGGATTTTGCAAAGACATTTGCATTCATACTAAATTAACATTTGGGAGAAAACACATGTTCATGGAAATGGGCAAGTAGCAAACAGCTGAAATTAATGGAATGAGACATAAAAATGGTAACTAATGTTTTCTTAGAAAACTGTAATCTTTAGAATTTTCACAACGCTCTTTGTTACAACAGCACGATACCTACCCTCAATTCACAGTCTTCATTTACAGCTAGGTTACTGGGCTTCAGGTCCTGTAGCAGAACACAGAGAGTTACTCAAGTACCCTGTCAACCTTTTAAAATATACTGCAACTATGTCCTAGTAACACATCTGATGCACAGAGAGACACACTTCATTCATTTTCATTACCTCAAAGACTGAACTCACCCGATGAATGATTCCAGCTGAGTGAATATACTGTGAAACAAATAAACAAAAAAAATGTAAGATTTGAAGTTAGAGGTGAAGGGAGGTTGAAGCCACTTGTCTTATTTTTTTGTTTCTGAGACTGTTTTATATATAGAAAATACTTACGTCATACCATGTTTTCAGATCAGTGGTATGTCAAACTTCAAAACCTCCCTGTTTTGTCTTATCCAGAACTAGCTATTTCAAGAAAGGTAACCCTGAAGACTAGATACTACCATGAAAGGCAGCACTCACAGTGATTCTGCTGTTTAAAGTCTTACCAATCTGGAATTTGTTCCAGTCTTCTTGATCAGCTAGTGGCTAGTGAAATCAGGGGCCTAGGGAGCAGCATGGTTGACTCCTACATGATGTAAGTCACCTTGCCATACTGTGAACACTGATGTGGGTGTAAGCAGCCACGCTAGTGCTCTGGGACAGGTTAGTGACCAAAATACCCACCTAAGCCACAGCATTACTTCAGGTCCACTTTCAAAGCAGTATTTCAGTGGCTATTTAGTGCCTCTGCTATTTTACATAAAACATTCAAAATCAAAAACTGAGAAAAGCTTGCTCTGCCATTGCCTATTGTTCTCTAGTTAGGTTTAACAGCAACTTTATCCATGATTTTATCAACCAGCATCAGCAAGACCTTGAAAACCTTCTATTCTCTAGAGGTGAATTCACCTTTTTTAGGAGAAAGGATTATAAGCAAAAGCTATAGAGCAACTGGGAAAACCCAAAGGCAACACAAGGGCATTCTTCATGTTCCAGACCTAAGCACTGTTTATCAGAAGTCAGGGGCACCTCTCAGTGCTCCTAACAGCCACTGCAAGCAGCTGAATGAACAGGAAACCAAAACACTGCTTGCAACAGAAGGAGCCATGTCCCTGCTCTGCTGAGACAACCACAAGAGCCCCTCCTGGTGCCACCAAGCAGTCATATACATGATCAAAAGTTCTTTGACTAATGAGACATGAGAATGTCAATTCCAGAAGAGCCACCAGCAACCCATCCCCTTTGAAACAGAGTCAGAAATGCACCTGAGTGCATTTCTGAAATTAATATTCACTTAGAGCACAATTTTTACTATTATTTAGCTTTGACGCAACATAGACTTACATTCAAAACAACAAGCAGGATAACTAATGCCAGAATCCATCTTCCTAACTAAGCTATTAACTCACGTAAATGAGACAAAGCAATTAAGGACTCAGTTTTGCAATTTTTATTCACTAAAATCTGTACTTAAAGTGATGGAACCTGCATGCATGAATAAGAATTACTGTCTCAGGCACAAGGTGACTTGCTGAAAATCATGTAATAAGTATATTTCAGAGCCAGTATTTAGCATGGCTTGCTTTCAAACATGTAATTATTGTCCGTGTCTAAAATATCAATTACTGATAAGTTACCTAGTAAAGCAGCTGACCTCTCTCTTTTCTGCTTGCTTGTATCTTGGGAAAATTCATACCGGTCTGAGAAAAAGCTTAGCACCTAGTAACAGGAAGCATTACCTACATCTTCTCTTGTTTATAGACACTTACATGTTAAACATCAGCAAAATGATACATATTTTGATTATTTCAGAAGAAAGTCTTGCTGTAGATTCATTGCCAATCACCTGTGTTATTTAAGTGTATAAATTTTAACTGATGTGATTAAAGGAAATAATGATTTTACAGGCAGAGTAAATCCTAAGTCATTGTGTGCAGCATCATACATTGCTGGGATAAATTTCTACTTCCAGACATTGCCCAAAGGACCCAACCAACCTGGTTATCTCTTCACCCATGTGACACTCCCTACAAAAACCAGGAGTGTGTTTTTTCAAAGTGGCTTATGTCTTTCCAAGCACAAACGTGAGTTACTTTGCATCTTGTTCTTTATCCATTTTGCATTCTTCAGAATTTTTGAGAATTATATAGCATGTTATTGTCCTGCAATAGTAACTGAAATAGACACTGACTAAAGTTAACGTTCAAGGGGAGTATTCACGTGTATTGTGCATGTAAACATCGGTAGGCTTGGGGGTTTATTTCTGGTTAGAAAAATTATCTGATCATTTCTGAAATGATTGCTGCTATTTTGGCACTTTTAAGACATTAAAAAAAAAAGTGTTTAAGTACTCTCATTGCAACCAACCGGTCCTTACTACAACATTCAGATTGCTGACTCATTACTACAACATTTAGATTTCCGGACTAAGACAGTACCTTAAGACCTCGAAGTAACTGATAGATGAGAAACTGTATATGATCATCCGTTAACTTCTGGCACTTCACAATGTTGTTCAGGTCAGCACCCATTAAATTTGTCACAAGATATCTGTGAAAATAAAACAGTAAGAAAAAACACAGAATGGCAGAACATAAATTCTTCTAGAAGAGTATCTTCACAGGCCCAGTGTAGGTTCCTTTTCCATTGTCTCCTAATCCATTTGATATCCTTTAAACCAGCTATGAGTTCTAATAATGCAAGCACTGCTGTGAGACTTAATACAATGGGAAAAAAATTCCTTACAGTGTATTAGAAGCTTTTCTCTCTGTTTTCTCCATGACACACTACAGCAGTGATACATGCAACATATTTTTTGACGAAGAGGAAGCCTCACCTGACATCAAAGTGGCAGCCTGAAGCACCAAAACTAAAGGACCTGCAAGTCCCTGGAACATCTGATGATGGAGGGTAATATTAGAGTAGTAGAAATAAGAGTGTTTTGTGTAACTTCCCTTCCTGTTCCCAAATGGAAGTTTTATTTTTTGACCAATTTTGCAGAAACATTGATTCTTTTCCAAATACAGTGCTGGGACAAAAGTAAGCATTTGTCATATCCAATTCCCATTTGTGTAATTTTGCCCCAGAGTCAAAGGGGTTTGGTCACTAATTTCCAAGGAGACAAAAAACCATATTAATTACTATTTCTTCTGCTAAATTGTTTACCTAAGTGCTTATACAATTATGTAAACCAAAAGGCACTCATCATAAACTGTATGTTTGAGTCACACCAAAATATACCTAGTTTTAGGTTAGCCTAAATTTACCTGGTCTCAGTTAACTAACAGAACACTTTCCTGCATTCCTGAACTCTGCCATCTATCTATGAAAAAATAATCTACAGGTTAGAAACACACAATTGAACGGAAAAAGTTTTAAGTTTATTGGCATTTATGCAGCATTAAATAATTTCCCATATACCTTTAATCTAATCTAAATAATTTAAATCATCATTTTAAAAAGAACAAAAATGAGGTCCATCTCCCTGCCTCCTCTGTTGTGGGAAACTTGCAAAAAGATTTTTACAAAGCTGACTGTGACTAAAAGTCTTTCAGAAATGTATGTTCTTCCTTTTTAAAACCAGAATGGTATTTACTTACTTAGTAACTAGTCAGAATGATTTAAAATATTTTACTTACACTTCATTAAAGTTTTCTATTGATGTTGCAGGTGTAAAAACATCTAACAGTCCTATAACCTGTCAGGTGAAAAAATGCAAAGAAAGCGACATTTTAGTTTTACAAACCTGTAAAGCAGCATGTAATTTGTATTAACAGTGCTTAGCATTTCTGGGATGAAATTTATAAAAATATGACATATGGTCATCCTGAAAACTGACATAATAGGTGGTCTATAAAGGTATCACTTCAGCCATCTTAACTGCAATCTTAATTACAAAGAGAAAAAAAAAAGGCAGAAAAGGTAATGTCTCATTACAGAAAAGCTGACACATGCTTTATATACAATTATTATACTTTAGATTATGCACACTTTCAGGAGTTTACCTGTTTTTGTTAAAATTTTAATCCTTTCTCCGGGATACTTTTCAATCAACTATATTTTATTCAGGCTTCAAGTCATCAAGCTACCTTTAAGCAAGTGGGTGGTCCACTGAAATCAACTGTTTACCATATAAACTTAGAACAGCACTCAGTTATGTGGGGTCTGAAGGTCTAGCGTCTTTCATTTAGCTATTACACTGTTGTCAGTTGCAATGAGACTCATCTGGCCTTAATTTCTCAACAGAATCCAAATTCAGCAAAAGCACGTTTGAGGCATAGTTTTTTTTCCCTAGGCTGATGTTTCAAGATGTTTTAACAGTAGTAAATATAATACTTTTATTACTTTAGTTAGAGAAGAGTAGGATGACTTGTTTTGAGTTTCATTAACCTCATCTTCAAGATTTAATTAAGTTCTTAAAAATAAAAACAAAAATGTGGCCTGTTATTGAAAGTTTCCAAAGTCCAGTGACTTCACTACGTCTAAGATGGCTAGGTCCAGGTAACTTGGGTAGCTAGACAGTTGCATATACTTTTTGAAAAAGATTGTACTTAACTGAAATTAAGCCTATATTGTAAACTTTTGTAATGGGAATCCAAAAGGCAAGAACTCATTCTTCACTTACGTTCTCATGCTTCATATGCTTAAGCAACCGAAGCTCTCGGTAGGTCCTTCGGGCATGAATAAGTGATTGAAAAGGTCTTGAAAGCTTTTTCACTGCCACCTTCTGTCTTGTTTTGGTATCATAAGCTGAGCTGGAAGAGGGAAAGAAGTCCACATTGGTGACACGTTCTACAGCAAAGCTCTCAACCAGTTCACTGAAGGAACCCGAGAAACTGTAGTCTCCCGAGGGCTCTTATCCCTTCCTTCACCCTCTTTCACCTTCTGCTCAGGGGCTGCAACCAGGGATCTAGTCAGCAGTAACTCCTGAGTATTTGAACACAGGTCCCTTGTTTTCCATCTTGCAAATTACTCATGCTTACGATACTGTTCAGGACTCATCCCCAGGCAACCCTTCCCCAAATGGTAGGAAAAGTAACCAGACAATTAGCTCCATTAATGCAGCTCCAGCCCCCAGCTCCAAGGCAAGGCTCGTAGGGAATACGGGGATTCAAACTGAAGTTTGTTCTCACTGAGCAAATTGGAACCTTTACTAATTAGAGGAACACTGCCTTTGTATCTATGAATATTAATTACTATGTAACCATCAGCTTGCTAGACAATAATGTCCCCAAACTGGTATCAAATTAGGATGTTGACATAACCAAGGCCATGCCTTTCCCAACAGGTGAACAATGGGCATGTCTTCTACTCCAGCCCACATATCCACAGCATGTGCTCAATGTCCCACGGATGGAGGTTCCCTGCTGAAGAGGACACTAAATACACAAGTCAATATTTGCAAACAACGGAGACCCACTCTTTTCTGGGCACTAGAAAGTCATGACAAGCACAAGCCACAAATAAATGATGTCTGATTTGCAGCACAGGAATAAAAATGATCCCTGTATGTATTACTTCATGACTCTTGTCGTGGTTTGACTCTGGCTAAGTGCCAGGCACTCACAGCAGGCGCTCACTCATTCCCTCCCCTGCCGCAGCTGGGCAGAGGAGGGAAGGAGAGGAGGCAAAAAAACCTTAGGGAATTAACTTAAAGGTCTATGAGTTGAGATAAGAAACCAGGAAAAAACGCTCTAAGGACAAACTAAGCTCAACTTGAGATGCAAAGTGAAATTTATTACTACTAGAGTTAGAAGGAGGATATGAGAAATAAACTAAACTTTTAAAAGACACCTTTCTTTTCACTCTGCACCCCTCTCTCTCTTCCACCAACAGTGCAAGGGGGGTAGGGTGTGGGGTTTCAGGTCAGTTCATTTCTAAGATCTTCTGCTCAGGGAGAAGAGTTTCTTTTCTCTGCATTTGCCGTGGGGTCCCTCCCACAAGAGACAATTCTCTGTGAACTTCTATGGCATGGGCNGTCTCTGTCTCTCACTGGGCTGCACCCGCTACGGCTTCTCCTGGCATTTACGGCTCCTGCGACTTCTTCTGGCATCCATGGCTGCTGCAGCTTCCAACATCTCCCTGCTCTAATGTTGGCACCTCACCCATGGACTGCGGGTGGATCTCTCTGCATCCCCTGTGGATCTCATGGACTGCAGGGGGGACACCCCGTCTTACCACGGGCTGCAGAGGAATCTCAGCTCTAGAGCCTAGAGCACTTCTTCCCCCTCCTTCTTCACTGACCTTGGTGTCTCCATGTTGTTTTCCCTCACATGTTCTCACATCCTCCGCCTTCTCTAACTAAAGGCAGCTGCGTGTACATTTTGTTTTGATTTTTCCTTAAATATGTCATCACAGAGGCGTAACCAGCCTTTCTAACTGGCCCAAACATGGCTAGTGGCATGTCCATCATCTTCAGAGCCATCAGAGATTGGCTCTGCTGGAAATGGTGAAGAATTCTAGAAACTTCTTACAGGAGCCATCTTTATGGCCCCCTCCCTACTACTAAAACCACAACAACTCTACACAGTACAATTATAAAAAGATTCCTTTTGCTACTTCCTCTTAAGAAGAAAAAAAATTCTTTCAATTGTTACTTTTACCCATTAAGTAATTGTGTTCAATTAGAATACCTGAAAATTCTCAGTTTAAAGAGTGGATAACACTATGTGTACTTGCTAGAGAGCCCTAGCAGTCAAGAGCCTTCCCACACATTTATCTTACAGAACTTTTTTTGAGTTACAAACACAAAAATTAGACAACATGAAAAATGCACAAAGTAGAAAGACAACAGTCAGCAGTCATACCAAATACTATTAACTTCTTCTGCACAGTGTTTTAAACACTCCTACAAATTGTTGTAGGACATACCTGCTAGAGACAAAAAACATTGATCGTGCCTGGAGTAGCTCCCAAACTAATACACTGAGCCTCCAGTGAGCTCCAAATAGGTAGACTCTTACACATATTTGGTGTTATGCCAAAGCCACAAAGAGCCAAGTGAAGAGAAAAGCCTCTTTCTTTATCTGCAGGACAAGGCAGTGTTTCTAATCAGAAGAAACAAAGGATACAATCAACAAACATGCAGGAAGAACAGTGGCATCTGAAAGGTGATTGTCCTAGGATTCACCCAATCCCCATGAGACCAATCCAGAATTTCATAAAGACAGAATAGAATTAAGTAGATTTAATCAACAAGTTTCCTGCAAGCACTATGGAAGGAGGGAGTCACTCACAAGATAAATGAAATAGATAAGCAGCTTACTTAGCTAGTTTTTTGCAAGCATGACAGAAGCTGATCTTCTGGCAAGTTTTAAAGGTGAAGAGTGCTGTGGTTTTGCTGAGCACCTCAGAAAGGGCATTTCCTGAGCAGAAGAAAGAATGCATAGGAAGAAGACTCTGATGAGTGGATGGAAGGGATACAACAGAGAAACTTGTTCCAACAATAGGGCAGGGACAGAGTTATTCAGGATATGAGGATGCTGTGTGGCTTAAATATATGGAGCAGCTCAAGGAATGAATAGTGTGAGAAGAATTGACAAGAGAAATACCTTAAATTCCACATGACCAGCCACAGGGACAACATGAAGGTTGCACAAATAAATCTAAAGAAATAAAAAGGAAGCCAATGCTTAGCTTTTAATATAACAAAGATTAGATGTAATTGCCCTGTGTTTAGTCATGGGCAACAAAGCCACTGGAGAACACTGCCAAGTCTCACAAATGCATACTGTCTATAGCCTTTCCAGTTTTTTGAGGAAAGGAACTGTTTATCCATGTAAATAAATAACATTGCTCAAAACAGCAGTCTGCTTAACATCTTAGCTTTTCCAGTAATTCACAAGCCTTCCCACTCATGCTTGTACCAGTTTGTGAAATACTGTACACATTATACAAGGCTAGAAAGAATTAAATTTAAATCCTGTTATCATGATAAACATCACTGTCCTCCCAATTCTAAGTTCAAATGTGAGTTTCAGTAGTTTAAAAACCACTGATCTTTAAGATGATTTGTGTTTTATCCTCCACATGACTCAAGGCTGCAAAGCTTTCAGATGGTACAAAGCACAATCTTTTTAGCTTCAGTAATTCTTATGACAGCAGCTTTTTAGACCCAAGATGGAACCACATAAAGAGAGAAAAGAGAAGAGGAGAGAAGAGGGGGAAAGGGAAAAGTTGAGTCCTGAGACCTCCAACAGGCAATCATGAATTGAAGCTGCATAGGCCATGGAATGACTTTGCTTAAATGAGTTCCTCCACACTGACCTAACTGTACCAAATGATAATCAGAGCTAATGTCTTCACACTCTTTTCTTGCCTGGTTTACCATCATCATAATTCAAGTTATTAACAGTAAAGCATTCAAAGCTACGTTTCACGCTGTTTGAACTGTCTTGTTTGTCAGATTCAAGGATGACTTGCATATGTGATCTCTGCTACTGCCTCTGTGATCACATTTTCAGACTAGATCTGTCTTGCTATTACATCATCATAACTACAATCTGGTTTGTCCCCCGAATCCCTCATCAGCCCTGAGTAAACCATTCGGTGCCAGAATGAGTTGCTTCCCTTTCTGTGTGATTTCCCTGTGAATGCTCAGCTTTCAGAGTAGTCCCTGAAGAGGACATCTCTGGTCCCAGTCACAGCTAAAATATGGGCCCACCTGTGCTAAATCCTTCCTGGGGGGCCTGTAACCAGCATGATTAAAATGACTGGAAACAGCTTTTTAAAAAACCTCAAAACCTATGCTGTTAACTAGTTTGATTTAACAGGGAAGAAAAGGGTTAGAGGCCTTCTGTCATGGTTTAACTGCAGCTGACAACTAAGTACCACACTGCTGTCTGCTCACTCCCCTCCACCTCAGAAAGGAAAAGTAAACCTTATGCACTGAGATAAGAACAATTTAATAATTGAAACAAAATATAATAAAATGTAATCATAATGCCAAATAACACTACTTTAGACAGTCTTCCTATCTTAATTTAGAAAGAAATAGAATTACCATTTTCTTTTTAGTTAACAAGAAACAACTTTGTAATAATCTTAGCAATAGTTTTTTCAGATATGATCATTCTTGACCTAGAACCCATCTGAGTTATGACACATTTTTTGCTGCTTTTTCTTTTCAAGATCAAGGATAAAAAGCCATTACTCTGCTGGAATGGCATCATTTTTACACAGATTAGAGACTTTTGTTTAGTGTGATTTTCAATCATTGCTTAAATTAGACTCACCTTTTTAGTGTTGTCAACTCCTATATTTAATAATTCCATTGAAGTTCCACTAGATGAAATATCAATTTTTATTTATATGGATATCTTCCCAGTTCTTCAGATTTCAGAGGAAGTTTGAACATAGGAAGCTACTACAGTCTAAAAACTCAAGACGCAGAAAGCATGACATTTTAATAGCCTCAAGATAACTTTGTAACTTCTGATGAGACATGGATTTTGGTAGCTGATGTTTATAACTATGGCTGTACATACAGTAATTTCTCTAGTATCCATGGAGTTCATCCTCTGTGGCTGTGGAGCAGTAAAACTGGACTGACAGACCATTCATGTGTGCAACCTGCTCAGACCCCTCAGGAATTTTGGGACTAGAAGCACACCATTTACCTACGGCTACTTAGTCTTTGGGATCAAATTTGCTTCAACAGCTGGAGGGCTGTTTGTAGGAACCTGATCTTACAAACACATGGAGCCAACTTGTATCCTGTGTAGTAAACTCCAGTATACAAGGCAGGAAGAATCCTTCCTGGGATCAGCTGGTCCCCTTGAACTACAGCCAGTCACTGAACTCCCTAACACTTTGGGCTCGGACAGGGCTTGCTAGCTGGGCACAGCACTACCCACAGTGCCTGGAAAAAGTTCATCTTGAATGCAGTGTTCAGTCCATGAGTTCTCTTCATTCCTGGAGCCAGCTCAGATGTAGCTGATGCAGAATGAAGGCATGACCCACAGCTGGTTGTATGTGGTGCCAGTCTTGTGTCTCCAGCAACATACCCATTTGCTGTAGCTTACCCATGTCAGACAATATTCCATCTCCATCACTCTGGATAACCACAAGATTTTGATTGTCTACAAAGTCTTTCACAAGCATTATAGCTGTACAAATTAATTAGGTATATGCAATCTAAGCGACTGATTTGGGGTTAGGTGCAAAAACCAGAAGACTAACTTTTCCAATTTTTTAAAACATAATTCAGTGTCTCAGCTTGTGAGGCTGTTAACCTTTAACAGGTTAACATCCTGTTAACATTAACATGTTTAACATGTTAATGTTAACATCATCAGAAGTTTGACAACTGGCTGGAGACACTATACCAAAACTTGGAGAGAATGTTGTACATATGACAGCTACACTGGGCCTGGTGTTTCCCCATATTATTCCAGGATTCTATTTTTGTTTCTTGCACTGCAGCACATGTTTCTTTGCTTCACTGGGTCACATGCCATCAAAACGTGTGAAAATTCCCCATTACATGTAACTGTTAAGACAAAAAAAAAAAAAACAAACAAAAAAAAACCCAAAAAAAAAAACCCAAAAAAAAAACAAAAAAAAAAAAAAAACCCACCCCAAAATGCAATTCATGCTCAAAACACAGGTTCACAATTTTGAGTTTGTATCTGCAGACCTCAGCACCCTCTCAAGTACCCAAGTGGACACCTTCCACTGGAGGAGACATGAAATTCCTTGTGGGCAGATGTCCTCTTGATTTGTAAGATCCTAAATTTCCAAGAAAAACAAGTAAGAGCAGCAGATGGGTCTCTGTGAGCAGGTATTGAAGGGGAAAGAACTGAACAAGGGTCAACAAAAGAACCTCATTGCTGATGGGGGCAGCTCTTACTGCACCATGCACTGGCAACTAAGACAGAAGAGAGGCACCACAGGAACCCTGCCCTGGGACATTTTCTAGTAATTTCATGTAATTTGCATTCCTACAACCACAGTGAATAACAACCCTTTTTTACACTTCTCATAAATGTCATGCAAGTGAAAGAAAGTCATCACATGAATGACATGGATTGTGGTTTTTTGTTTGCAAGGTTTAGTTTGTGAACTTCATTTTCTGGGACTTATGTATCTTGCTCTTCTTTTTTTAAAATACCAATTTTTATTCATTTTTAATTTAAACAAAAAGCTATTTTTTTATTGAGCTATGGAGTAGTCTTGGAAAAAAGAACACACAGCATCCATCCAATACCAGAAAATGAACCATACCAGCTATTGGCAGTGAAGCAAGAGAACAGAAAACAGCTACCCACAGCCATTTTAAGTTAAGCAGTAAAGTAAACCCAGGAAATGGTTCATTTGTTTCTTCTTTATAAATGTTTTGTTACTGTTTTGCAAGTTCATATTGGTGATTTTCACTCGCTATGAGCTAGCTGTAAGATTTGTTTGCTAAACCACAAAAATCACAACATATATGTGCATCAAAAGGAAACCATAAAGAAAAATTAGATGGTAGCAAGAAAAACCATGAGAGGATGAGTAATGGGAAGCTCTGAAACTACCTGTTTATCTTCTCATTAAACAAAAAACCCACTTGCTTGATGATGATAGGTTATTGTACTGTAAAAATTACATCCCCTCACTTGGATATTATTCCAACACACCATGCTGAGCACTAGCATCAATGGTTTAGGTTTTAGTACAATGACTGCTAATTATCTCAGACTAATTTACCCCTAAATCTAAACATAAACCCACAAAATATCTCTTACATATGCAACATAATTGTTCTATAACCAACATAAAAATATGCTGTTTTTTTGTTTTAAGCAGACACTGAAAAATACTAAAAAATAATAGCTCTTCACATGTTTATGTGAACACATCACCAGTTTTCATTCAATGTAACATGATCATAAAAGTACTGTATCAGCCTCTGAATCTACCAGCCATATTTTATTTTCTGATCTGTCTCCTGTGCCTCCACAGTGACTTAAACATTTAAATAACTTTACAGAGGAACATTCACATTTTTTTAGGTGAAGCTACAGACAGTACAGCTTATATAAGTGGGAATGATGCATTTAAAATCATGGTTGTGCGAAAAATGTACAGAAGGTTGGGGTCATAAGCTGTTAGCTTCCTCAGCATGTGCAACCAGCTCATGGATACTAAAATAATCACGTATTTTAGATAGCCTAAGCCCAATGTCAGTATATAAACAAGAATATCAGTCAGCTGCCACTAAGCCAGTGCACTCCTATGACAAATGCGTTCCATTCAGCATTTGAAAAAAAACCACTGACAGGTAGTCACACACTGTGGGCTTCAAAGCTTCAGCTGGAAGTGCTTGCGGTTAATCTGGATATAAAGTTTAATGTGAAAAATACCAGTGCTTTTAAAAACATTAAACAAACCTATACAAAAAAAACCTCACTTATATTGTGTCCTTCTTTTTCCTATTCCTCCCCCCACTTCTTCACATTTCCTGTTTCCTCTCTCTACAACAGCCAAAATATTAAATGGTAGCAATTTATTCCCAGGTTACGTAGGGGTTTTGAAATGTCATCTCCCTTCTCAAGTGTATAGGCAGAACTAAGATATTGTATTTTTGGTATGAACCAACTAATGAGATCTGAAATTGCAAACAGCTCCTTGTGAAGCTGTACTGCAGCAAGCAACCAGGCCCTAAGACTTTCAGGTCTCTGGGACAGGGACTGTGTCCCCAACTGCAATCATTGCTGACAGCAGGACAGGAAAGCAGGCAGCTATGCCACTGCTGCCTCATGTAGTCAGGAAGGTATGTATCATAAATAAATACATTGAAGTAAGGACGGAGGAGACCTGCAGAGAATACCCTCTGTTAATGTATTCTTACAGCCACACAGAAGGCCCTTTCTGCCACAACTGGCTCACCTCATGCCTCTAACCTCTCTTCCACCCCATGCCTCCCCTTTCTCTAAAAAATATCTCATTAATTCCTTGTGAATGAAAACCTGCACAATACAAAGTGGTCTTCACCACTTCTTAACCTTGTCTTTTCTTCACCTTTCCTACAAACCCCTCTATCATCCTCCTCACACACAGTCGGCTGTCATTTGCTCCCAAACTATTCCACAGGCCTAGTGACAGCACTCTATGTAGAAATCTCTGTCCCAGCAATTCTCAGCCCTTCCCATCCTTCTCCACAAACACCTCCTCCATCAAAAGTATTCTTAAGACATTCTCATTTAAAATAGGCACCTTGATGCCACTAATTACCATCCCACTTCCCTTTCCTTTCCCAAGTCAGTTAACTACACTGTTCCAATAGCTGGAAAATACTCAGGATGAAACCAGACAAAGGAATGACAGGCAATCTGCATTGCACCCTAGCACTCCACAAAACCACTCTCAACAAACTCTCTAGTGATGTCTCTCCAGCCAGTGTTCAGAACCACCCTTCCATCTTCCTTCATGTATCTTTCACAAAAACTCCTAAATTCTTGACCTTCCTTGGCTTTGTAGCTGCAAACCCTACAGTGTCTTTATTTCTAATGGCTATTTCTTTATGCTTCTCTGAGGGTGTTTTTCACTCTGCTAAATTTTTTTGTTACTTCGCTTATTTTCATCCATTCACTCCACCAATGCTGCTGTAAAGATCCTCCTTCTAATCAGTAACATTGCCCCTGCAACTCCTTTTAGTTAGTTCTCCTCTCTGTTGCAACCTCGCCTTCAAGGCTTTGTTTCTAAGTATTATTACATATACTGACTCTTAAGAGGTGTCCTGCCTCTGACTGGACTCTCATATCAGCCTTCACCTCAGTTTTCAAGTAAGTGTTTGAATATGCTTGGAGAGGCCTATTGTAAATATCTGCAAAACTAACAAAAAACTTCAATACTTTCCTTCTGAATGACACATACAAAAAATAGACAACTCCTAGCAGATCTTGCACAGCAGTATTTTAATAATGTTGTGTGAAAAATTTCCAATAAATATAACCATACATAAGATGAAGTTCAGCCCCTGCATTTGCATTGGAAACAGAAGACTTAATCAGAAAGAAGTCCAAAGGGAATCCACTAAAATCTACATGTGCCTGGGATTGTGCATTTAGCCTGTAAAGATCTATACCATCTTCAGTATCCAGCTGTATTTACATACAGCAGTTGTGTGCTACTACTACTCTAAAAGTTTATCTCAGCATTTACTATTTAAAATAGCATGCAGAGCTAGTGATACACATCATAACTCCAGCAACCTAATCTCACAGTTGAAATCAAACACTTAGTATCATACAGCTAAGTACATAGATACTTAAAAAAAACCCAATAAGCTGGAAATCAAGGAGTACAATCTTGGATGAAGGAATTTTTCTCTTTGTCAGATAAAGTCAATTTATATCAGCTTTTAAAAACCCTCACATGCTACTGAGTTGTCTTAGCATCTTATTAGAGTTCCTCAGTGTGAAAAGGATGGTATCAGCAATGTAAGTTCCACTATTACAAGCTAATGCCCTCAAAACATCTGCGTGTACCATCTAATAGAAGCACAGAATGGGGTAGATGGCAGGAAAGAAGGGGTTAAACTTCATGATTAGAGCCTTTTGCTTCTATTTTTCCACTTACACTTCCTCAAAGATAAACTGTAGCCTAAACACCATTCCATCTTCCCCCATTTTTACCCCAAATTAGCCAGGACAAAATCTTAAGCACACGCTTAAAGTTAACAGGACAGAGGGATGCTGAAGTGTTGCATCATGTAAATGACTTCAGACAGCAATTCTCAGCTTTGCTTTCCCACTTTTTCTGACCTGAGGCCTGTGCCATTACACTCTGAATTAGCAGGCCTCTTCTTAAAAATGTGTTAGGTCACCTGAGTTGATGTTAGGCATTGCATACACTTAAAATGAAAAGAGACAATGTAAGTACTATTGATGCCAACAGATTCTGAGGAAACAGTGCAGGAGTTTATGGTTGGGAAGAAACTCTGAACGCAGTTTGGTTCATCTTGCGAGGTCTGTTCTTCCCAAAGAAGGCAGAACACGGAGCCTGCAATATGCTAATGGAAAACAACCTGCTGGAGAGATCAGAGACAGTACACTGCAGAATGCTGTCAATCCCTCCCAGGCAAAAACAAGACTAAATAGGTTAGAAGATAGTTTACAAAAGCCCGCATAAAAAGAGCCACAGGCTTTAAAAAAACTCCAAAGAATAGGAAACAAAAAATCTATACATGTTACATAATTTGTGGTATATTAAGAAATCCTTTAAAAAGATGAAACTCTTTCTCAAGCAGGTAGCAATGCCACCTCTCAGAGGAAAAGGTGGTCAGGTACCAAACCACAGTGGAACTACCAGAGCAACACAGTTGGGAAGCACAGATGTTCCAAGGTAAAAGTCCTGTTTATAAGCAACATCACTGGGACAGCTGGAAAACACAAACACAGCCAGAATTCCTATTTTAAAAAGCAGACTCATAAGGAACAATTTAAAACTCAATCTGACCTGAGACATAGTATCTTTTCTTTAGAACTGGAAAGAAAGGGTTGTAGATTAAGATTACCCCGTGAAAGTAAACTATCTTGCTTCCCATCTAAATGGATTAATTTAAATGCTGCAAAACTCTCAATTGGCAGGTCTGGTGCCTGGTCCCTTAAGAGTCAATCAGCTTTTTTACTTCTGTGAGAGGTAAATCCAACTTTAAAGGTTGGACACTGAAAATGCATTTTTTAAAGAAAACTTTAACCAAGTTTTAGCTTGAGAAACAGTTAAAATAATTGTCTAATAATGAAAACCTCCTCACTTTGATAGGCAAAGCTATAGCACAAAAAGGAAACAGCTCCAAACCAAACCAATTGTGCATGTAAATTTGATACTTGTGAATAAAAACCAACCCCTAGAAAAAAGAGAAATTAACTAAAATGTACCGTTGAAGATGCCAATGATAATTTTACTTGTAACTAAACTACACTCCACCCCTCCGTCCACCCTCCCCCCCCTTCCCCAGGGCTTTAAATTTTTTTCCTAAACTTAAATCAGATCTCGCGGTGGCAAATGACAGAACATACATGAGCTTGAATGGCCATAGGAAAAAGTTCAGGTAAAAGAAAGCCTTGCAGAGAGCTAAAGTATGAGAATAACACAAAAAGTACTGCAAGGATTAACTGCTTGAGGAAAAGACTTCACAGTTCTCTCCATGATTCTCATAGATGCTAAAGTGCAACTCCGCTTGGCAGTGCAGCTGAGTTTGGAGGATTTCCAAAAACAAATGTTCTTTGTGATACGTCATTAAAAAAGTGAGAAAAGAGTAGAGCTCTTTATTCTAGAGAACAGTTGGGTTTTCTACCTATTCTGCATCTAAATAAAAACAACAAAAAAAAACAAAACAGGAAAGCACTGTGCTTGGTACAGGTATCTCTCTAAAAGTGAATCTGTTTTAAACCAGTGTTATCTATCTCCATTGCGTATTTGATGCATCTGCAACTAACTCAAACACAAATTGTATTGGACTTATGAAATGTCAGTAAATTGGGCCAAAAACACAGCCTCCTGACACAAACTGTTCTATTGATCTTGAGCTGCCAGCAAAAGATGCTTAAATGCAAGTATTTACAATATGTTTCTTATTACCAGTTATCAATTCAGTTATCCAAGTCTACTGGCTATGACCAATAATTTACTGTAAAAAAAGGAAAAGGGTAGACCTAGAGAACAGTTTCATTGAGGTAGAAAAAATTTGTTACAACTCTATTCTCCTTTCAAAGCCAGTGTTTGGAGTTCAGGACCTTGGCTTCTATTCATCAAAGCACTTAAGAATTTATTTAATTCCAGTAGTTTCTGTAAGACTTGAACATGTTTTTAGATATTTTACTGAATAGGAGGAAGCAACAGGAGTACAATTATTCACAGAAGCAATATAGCATATTACTCAAGGGAATGGTTGCATCTCGTAGGTCTCCTGGGTAAAGCACATGCACACAAACAGATAAAAAATCAATTTCAATTGACACTAAAAATAGATGGCTTTTCTCAAGAGAGATGCATACCTTTTCGTCACATTCAAGCTTCTGTCTGGGTTTATAGTTCATTGATGTTAACAAGGCTATTAATAAAGACCAATATTTTATTGCTATATTCTATTTTTAAATGTCTTTTTTAGACTAAACCTTTCTCGTAGCATCTTCCAGTCTCCATTTTACATCTCAGTTCCTAGGCTTTGCAATTGACAAAAATTACTAGGATTTCCTTGGCTGTGCAGACAGTTTCAAAAACCAAAGCACCAGCTGTGCTGCAATTAAACCAAGACATGTTTTCACTTCCTTTGCAATTTCTCAAGTCTTGACATCTCATTACAAAATTCAGTAAAGTAGGTCTTTCACTCAAAACTATGTCAGCATAAATAGGGAAAATATTCAGAAATGCAGTTTCAATTGGAACACAAAAGTAGTTACTCTGCTACTGTATATCCATCCAGCTCTTAGTTTACTTTCTCCTCTTTTATTTCACAAACAAATATTTTTATAGCGTAAATAAATTAGGTCCTTGTGGAACTATTCACAGCAGATCATCACATGCTTCACTACAACAGCAGGTATCAACACTCACATGGCATTTGCCTAGATCTCCCTGGAGCAAGCATGAACTAGAAATAATAAAAAAGGGAAGAATTCAAAGATACTTCACACCAGTCCTGAATGTTTCTGCTGATTGTAGGAGGTTTTTTAAAATGCATATTCCTAGCTTATGTGTAAACTTGGACATTTCACAGAGCTGGAGAATGAAGCAACTAATACAAAACTCCACAAATGTTCTCTAGTATCTGACTGTGAAAAGAAAAAAAGTGAGAACTACTGCATGAGTTTAGAGCATGGCAAAAAGTAAAGTTCTAAAGAATTTTTTAGTACTTTAATTTAAAGTAGGACTTCTACTTAAAGACCCATTATGGATTGTTTTACATGATTCCACTTACCCAGCTTACAAAAGAAACACGACTCTTTCTCAAAACCCCTATAAACGCCACTATTATTGCCAAAAATTGATTCAAAGCTTTTGTAAGCATAGTAAAGCGTGCAACAAATACTAAAGTAACAGCCCAATCTGCACTGGGAGTTCCCGAGACTGTAAACCTGACGTAGGAATTACTAAAGAAAGAGAAACGTTTTATGACAACATGTGGCAAACTCTTCTACAACCTCAAGACGCTGAAGCCCTTTGGCGGCAATCTGTCCTAATTTTCGATCCCCTCGAAAGCACCGGCTGAGTCCCCGTCTCCTCCCTCAGCCTGACCCCCATCGGGGGCTGCTCCCATTGTCTCGGCGGACAGAACTCTGCCCCCGCCGCGGATGCCCCGGGGCCTTGCGGGATGTCCCGCTATATCCCCCGCTGAAAGGGCCGCGGCCGCCGGGGAGCCCTCCCGGCCGGCGGCGGACCCCGCTCCGACAGCCCTTTCCCAGCCCCACCGCCGCCTGCCCGTCCTCCCCGCTCGGAACCGCCATGACTGTGCAGGATTGTCGGCTTCGGGGCAATTCTCCCTGCGGCAGGAGCTGCACCAGCCGGCAGCGGCCCCGCGGCGGGCGGTCACTCGGTGCTGCCGGCCCGGGGGGCAGCCCCGGGGAGCGGCCCAGCGGCACCTCGGAGCCCCCGGGGGCACGGCCCGCGGGGCAGC